>JAQPZY010001517.1:3460000-3715320 GCA_029931535.1 Margaritifera margaritifera | reverse complement strand
TGTTTAGAGTATCAAGATAATAGCAATGATTTCTAATCTTTGATGTATATTTGAGATAGCAAAAAATTAGTTTAATATTGAAACTGTCATCTATGGATAATCCCATGTTTTTAATATAATTTTTTATAATTTCATACCAACTAAAAGTCTCCTTTTACAGTAGATTGTAAAGGAAGGCTCTAAACAACCTTATGATTGAGAAGATCTAGAATTATGTAAAATATTGGTGTCAGATATTTTCTAATAATTGAGTGCATAATACTTACATTGTAAAAGGTCGAAGAGCATCATGCACAGTGTGAAGAAGAAGAAGGTAAGTAGAGCCAACCGGTAGAAATTAGGAACATTAGTATAGGCGGAGATAAGGACTGTGCACATGCATAGAAATAAACAGAGCTAGTGCGATAAAAACATTTAACTAACTACGAGTTTGATTAAATCAGGATTTCAAGACAAATCAATGAAAATATAATAAAGGTGATTGTTGTAAAGGGAGGGTGGAGGGTCTAAGACTCAGCGTAAAATATCAAAAGTCATTGTCAATTGTAAGACAATAGCTAGGAATATACATACTTGGATGATTAGCATTTCTTCGGCGATTTATAATTTAAATGAATTATAGGACCGACTCCCTCAGTATGCCGATTCATTTGGCAGATTACTTCACGGCCACATGTAGCACTCACACGAAAGATCTGGTGCTTCTTTTTAACAACAATTTCGCATTAAGCACACGCACACTTAGAAGCCAATCAATTTTACTAGTGCTCTCAGACAATATTCGAGGAAATATTTAATGGCAAACATTAAGCAACTTGTAGACATAATAGAAAATCAAGCTCAACAGGACCTATCGACATGGCTAATACAAGACTTAAAAAAGTGCGCACCGGGTGTGCCGAGCAAAAGAAAAACGCCTAGTTATGATTTGACTAGGGCAGAAGTGAACCAGGGGGGGGGGGGTTTAGCCCCATCATATACGGTAAGCACCACTCACGCTTCATGAACGGGTACTATTAAAAATATATTTAATTCCATATCTGCAAACGTATGAATGTATTAGCTGACGCATGGTGAAAAAGGCCTACATCGTGTCTGATTTATAAAGGTGACGGGAAAGATAAAGGCTGATCGACTGCAGAGTTAGCGTCAGACAGGACAATATCCATTATTACCGAAGTAATGTACAAAGCTATTTTGAAAAAGAATTCTAACACATCAAAAATAAGCAAAGATTTCTGGAAATAGAAATGAAATTCAGCTTTCCACAATTCAAAACATTAAAGGTCTTTTTAAAGAAAATAAAAAAGTTAAGCTGCCTCACGCAGCTGGGCTTTTTAAGCTTTCACGAGGTTAACCATTCACACTAGCAACTCCGACGAATGGTCCCAAAAAGGCAGTTTGCTAGCTGTCTTTGAGTCGTGATGGCAATTTTCTTAAAAAACTCTATCGAACCATATGGAATCAAACGTTGAATCTGGAAGATAATTGGGTGTGAGTATAGTTACAGAACGAATCGGTTACTGAAGGTGGCCTGGCTGTAAGCAAGCAAGAATAATCAGTGGCAAACAGCTTTAGATAATCAAGATACGGAGTTCGACAGGGTGGATGTATTACCTTGTACTCCTCCTTTCTTTTATTTTTTGGTTTTAGCGTAGATGAGATTGCATATGAATGAGGTTTAGGGGTCAAATTAATGCGGGCAGTACAGCAACACCCTAGGTTTGTAAATATAGGTAGCTTAACAATGCTCTCTCAGTGCTAGGCATCTTGTACAGTGATGACGCTTACGTGTCTTGCACAACTTTTCTGATAATCCTAAGATTTTCGCAATAATTGCCACTGAATAACTCACGAAATAAATACGTGAAAAGTCATGTATCTATTGTAATTGTGGAAAGAGGAGAGGTTCAAACCACAGGTTGACCCTACAATTTGGTGATACAATCATGCAAGAAACCGATTAGGCTACTCACTTGGGTATATTACAAAGTAAATTATGTCGTTCTATTAATCGCACCCGCAACGCCTGTAGAAAAGCACGGCAAACATTTGTTAGTCTTGCTAATCTCCAAATATAAACCCATTAGCATCTGCCAGTCTATATCAGAAAATTGTGAACCCAACAGTGCTGTATGGTTGCGAAATTTGGAATCACTTTTAAAAGCTAGACCTTTATGGACTAAGCAAACTTTAGCATTTTAGTGCGAAGAAAATACAGGGACTCCAAGAACAAACTTGTGCGAGTCTACGCTAGGGCTGAAAAGAATAACAACCGAGATTGATCAATGCAAACTCCTCTTTCTCGGAAAACTTCGTACCCTCTCAAATCGTGCTGTCTCCAAACATATATTTCTCATGTGTCTTTTTAGGTTTTTTGATGACACATATTCAGTACAAACTGGCTATACTCCCGATATTTGGTGTACACTTCAAAAGTATGCTTTATTTGACTTCCTCATAAATTTCATGAAGCAGATATGCCTTGCAAACAAATAAAAGTGGAGGAGAATAGTTAACAAAGCTACTAACGAACATGAAGAGGTTGCTTGGTGAAAAAGAATAAGTAGTGATTGTGATTTCTCCGATTTCGACTTCTTCATACAGAAATTAATCCCTGTATTCTTTATTTCGCTGCAACAAACAATCACGAGCTTAAACTACTTAAGTTCATAGGTTCTCTGTGGGTCTTAAAACCTACTTCAACATGTTGCGATATCTTGCCTTTGAACGAGGCAGGTCGCCAATGATTTTCACTCGTACATATACGATCAGTTTGGCCTAGCCTTCCACATGGAGCTTCGCCAAAGTAATGATGCGTTGCAGCTGCTGAAACTACTCGGGCTTACCTCTGTCACTCCCCTGGATGAAACTAAGCTTCACCGCTTTCTCATTAGTTAATTCTAGTTTATTGTTTTGCTATCGAGAATATATTATTCCTTATAAAAATTGTAATACTAATCTCCTAATTTCCTGACAGATGACATTTTTTAGTATAGGTCACGTGCTCAAAATGAGTGAACCCAACACTAGGCACTTTTAGTTATGGGTCCCACTTACCTGATAAAATTAATGCTTTAGACCTGTGATCCCAGGGTCTTAAAACCAAGTTACTGTGTCTCTATCTGTCAAAAATGCGGCCACCAGTATACTGATATACTTCAACATGTTGCGATATCTTGCCTTTGAACGAGGCCGGTCGGCAATGATTTTTACTAGTAAATATACGATCATTGGTCTAGCTTTCCACATGCAGCTTCGCCAAAGTACTGATGCGTTGCAGCTGCTGAAACTACTCAGGCTTACCTCTGTCACTCCCCTGGATGAAACTAAGCTTCACCGCTTTCTCATTAGTTAATTCCAGTTTATTGTTTTGCTATCGAGAATATATTCTTCCTTATCCAAATTGTAATACTCATCTCCTAATACCTGACAGATGACATTTTTAGTTAGGGGTCACGTGCTCATAATGAGTGAACCCACACTATGCACATGGACTTATGGGTCCTTACTTATATGATAAAAATTATTGCTTCAGATGTGTGATTCCAGGGAAACATCCATATTACATATGGACGTAAACACGCGCATATATACAACCCTTGTTCATATACATTTTTATAAAGGAATGTTTGGGCTCATTTATGCATTTTCAGATATCATTCATATTTACTTCACAATTCTCTAAGTGTCGCCTTGATAGGATTGCTTATTCCCTTTTACAGTACAATCATTAAAGCTAACCTTTGCATATTTGTTCGTTATTTATATGTGATTTCCCTGTTCAATTGTCTTTTTGTCATGTATGTATCTGTAAATCTCCTTATGGATGAAATAAAGAATGAATGAATGAATGAATGAATGAATGAATGAATGGTACAACAAACAAAGAAAAAAGAAATCAGACAAAACATAACCAAAAAAGAAAAAGAAAATTAAATAAAAGAAGAACAGCAACAACAAAATACAACACCAAAGAAGCAAGCAACAAAAAAAAAAAAAAAAATACAAAGCTATTTTTCGTTTTATTCTGACTGTTAATAAAAATTAACGATTCAGAAAATTGCAAAGAACAAGCTAATTATTGCAAAAATTAACAAAATGGCATTATCAGCCAACAAAGATATAAAATTTCCAGCTAATGTAAAAAATAGGTTATTCCACTACTAATGATACCAATCAGTGCTGCTACCCTTTGATTAGCTAACTATAGTCTGTCGTATGTATGTGATTATATCACTTTACTACCATAATGTTGACTCGGAGAATGTTCAAGTGTTTACACCCCCATCCAATTATATATATATATATATATATATATATATATATACTATATATATACTATATATATATATATATATATATATATATATATATATTAATATATATATGAAATAATGAACATGTATATGTGCGGTTCATGTATAGAAATGATGGTGAAGCAATGGAATTATATATATATATATAATACTATATATATTATTATATATATATATATATATCATCTGCATTGTATAATTTTGTACTTGGACCAATGGACTTGTACGAAAACAACATACAGTTTTTCTCTCATCCAAGAATAGTAATATATGGGAAATGGGGGTCAAAATGGGCTGTTGGGGGTCATACGGGAAATTAACATGGAATGGGCACTTGGGGGTCAAACCTGTTTATAGGGTCAAATGGTAACCTGTCTTGAGCGACCATGTCATTTACGACCACAATCGTAATGCACGGATCGATTTTATTATATAAACGCACTGTCGCGAGCGACTACCTGCAGAACGCGACCAGTGACCACGATTTCTTGGCACAATATGCATTTCGACACTGCTATGAACGACCACATCGGAAAAACAGAGATGAACACAACTGAATTTTATTTAATCCTTTGTAACCGCGACCACTTAAAAAGTAAAGACTGTAGGCTGGCTACCGCTTTCGTAAACTTTACAGGTCATGCATGTAGTGTTATATGTTACGGATTGTAAACCAGACTAGAGTATCACGAGAACTGAGACAAACACCACTGACCATTATTTAATCCTTTGTAGCAACGACCGTTTAAAAGTAAAGATTGTTCTGAACAAAATCAAACAAACAAACCAAAAAAATGAGGCTGGCTACAGGTTCCGTAAATTTTACAGGTCATCCATGTAGTGTTAGAAGTTATGGTTTGTAAACCAGACTAGAGTACATGGAATCAGGACACAATTAATACTTCTGGTTCAGTACCCACGAATGTAGTCCGAGTCTATTTTTAGATCCTTTTTTCCTCTCTCATTTTGGTGGTGATGTATGCATTAGATTTAGTCATTCTTAGTATTGATTTAAAGGAAATTGGTTATTGTTTAGAATATGAGCATTATAGTGTGGTTGTATGTGTGTATTTTGGCGACAGTGCACAGTGAGTAATGAGGCATTGGTGCTGATCCGGAAGTGAAATCTGTGACTCATTGCACGTTGCTTTGTTTACAGTCCAGCCATTCACAATAATGCCGGTTAACCTTTGACAAGAACTTCAGCGTAAGTTCATCTTTGAAGATACTTTACAGCAACATATGATTTATTAGGATTTGGACACAGTGGAAAGTTCAGTACTGACAAACAAATGTAGAGACTATATAGGAAAATTAATTGTGATCTGATTCCTGATATGTAGATAGGTTATAAAAGTTTAAATTGTTATCCTGAGTTTATTATTGAAGGTAGATGCATGAAATTTGGACATTTTGTTTATATTACCTTTAAAAATAGAACTATGAAATTAAAAATTAAAAAATTGAAATATTTTTAAAAATTTAAATTAATTTTAAATAAAATTTTTTTTTTTTTTTTTTTTAAATGCACCCTGTGGGGTTGATATTCATTATTATCAGCATGTATGTATTCCTACACCTTATACAAGTTGCAATGGCGGATATTTTTGAAATTTTGTCTGAGACAATCTTGTTCAATTCTGTGCCTGCACCTAACAGTACTTGCATACTCTGGACAGGAAATGTAACATCAAATAGGTTATATGGGCTATTGTCATATAGGGACCCTGAGACTAATGTTTGGAAAAAGAAACATGTCCACAGACTGGCATTAATGATAAAGATGAGAAGTCTCAACATTCCAAAAGAGTTAGATGCATCGCATTTATGCCACAATAGTTTGTGTGTTAATGCGGACCACCTCAGCCTGGAACCCCATCGTATCAACAATAATAGGCAGTACTGCAAAGGATATGGGAATTGTTTTGGACATGGTGAATTTCCAAACTGTATGCTACAGTTGAAATTTTGACATGGAATAATTGCAGGTATAATAATATGCCCTGCACACCCACCCACCCACATCCATATAGAAATGTATATTAGCATGAAATGGCTGGCTTGCTGGTTGCATGGATAAAATGGGATTAGTTGATGGATTGATTGATTGATTGATGGATGGATGGATGATTGTTTGTGTTGAGTAAGAAGGATATAATAAAGAAAGAGGAACTGGTCTTTATTTTATTTGACCATGCTGGCATGACAGCTTTATCTTACATAATACATTCACTCATTCATTCATTCATTCATTCATTCAGTCAGTCAGTCAGTCAGTTCATGTTATGTTAGAATATGTTATTATTTATTTATTTATTTTTTAAAAATTTTATTTCTTTATTTATGTCTTCATGTTTCGAGAAAACTGTTTCGACCTCTCCATAGGTCTCATCAGGTGGTAGTAGGTAACAACTGCACATAACATGCGTTGTGTTACCTACGGATTTCCCCACGACAGTTTTCCTTTCTGTATTATGTGTTTTTCATTGTGTCTTTGGGCACTGTCATTTTGTACATGGATTAAGATCATCTTTTCTGTCTGCAGTGTCCTTGGCTCCTGCTTAAACCTGTGCATAGGAGTGATCACCCTTGGAATGACTATCCAATAAGCCTTTGCAGTAATCAGATTTCCTGTTTCCGGGCTGAGTTCGATACCGAAGATGAGCCTGTATCATATTTCCCCGTCTTGCCAGTATTCGTTTCCTGGTTTCCGGACGCTTATGATACAACTGATGGTAAGTACAGGTTTGATCCATTTCATTCAGTGATCTCAGAGTCCTTGGTGAAAGTATACCTCCCAAGTGTTTTACTTTTCTTTTCAATGATGATCCAAGTCTGTTATTGAGCCTGTGTATTGTTGAATGCACTCTTGCCTCAAAGTTTCTTGAATAGTTAACATTTTTAGGTACGGAAACACTGATTGATCTGTTCACAGCCTCACATTTATGTGTGTTTGTATTAAGTTGCAGTCAGTCTTTGTACAACATCACAGGAAAGTTTCATTTTCAGCACTTCCAGGAGAATATTCTTATCACTTTCTGTCATGTTTAGATGAGTCACTTGATGAAGTCCCAGAAATGCAAATCATATCCACCAACTGTTAGTACTTCCTCCCCCACAAACCTTAGAATAATGCTGACATTTTTTGCAGTCCCCAGAATAACATTGTAGAGCAGAATCCAGTACTTGGGGAAGTTGACATTGGATAATTCTAACATCATCACCAGTGTCTTCCATCATTTGTTTGAAGATCAAAACTGCAGCGGGCTTTAACATCTTGACTGAGAATTGTCTGCTTAAGCTTTTTTCCTTCTCTTGTTCTTATTCTCAGAAACATATTTTTCACTAAAAGTTGCAGAACTGCACTGTTTGAGATCAGGACTCTCACATCTGTTGTCTTGATTGCCATTACGATGGATGATATCATTCCACATTTCCACATTTGTATTCATACAGATCATACGTGTCCCCTCATGCTCATTCACTTCTGTCTCTTTCAGGGTCATTCTTGCTTTGGATGATGGCCGTATAATTCTAGCAGACCCAGGTGTGCCATTACAGTCTGGTGCCACAACTGACTGGAGACCCCCACCTGTCGGCTTCGTCACTGCCATGAGAGAGAACTTGTCTGCATCCATTCTTCTGGTCACTTGAGCAGATGCAGCACTGGAACTTGGTAGAGTATCATCAGTCAGAAATCTGACCCCTTTGTTATGTGGAATATTTCCTGGTTTAAAAAAAAGTTTTCTTCTTCTTGGTGTACCCTTTCATGGTTTCAGATAAAATAACTGCATGTAAAAGTACAAGAATTATCCTCTCTCCCCCTTATATAACTGGGAAAAGGTGTGCTGCCCTGGTATCATATAACTTCACGAACTCTTCAATACCATTGGATCCCTAGCATCTAACAGCTCCTCATCTTAAGGGGTGAAAATTACATCACTACCTTAGTTACTACCCCTAACTAGCGTATTCAGATGCTACCAGATTTCAGGTGCTACCTATTATTGACAGGCCCTGGTTTAATTACTTCACACCTGATAAGGAAAACCATTGATGTTTGTGATAAAGGATTGGAGACATGTTGCAACAGAACAAAATTTGTCAACTTGAGTTTTTAAATTTTCATGAAAATTTAATTTAAATTCAAATTTTTAAATAAAAATATGTATCCTATTTTAAAATGGACTCTCCACTGAGAGTTTAGCAGCCAGGTTTAATTTCTAGTAATTTCCAGATTTGTATGAGGACTAAAAACAAACTACAGTTTATTTCAAGTGTTGATCTTAATTAATAAATTCACCATTCAACTTTAAGTTTTGTGCATTGTTCACAGTCGGCCATTTTGAAATTCATACTGTTTGTAATACAATGGTGTCCGATAAAATTTATATGCATGCATCAAATTCATTGAAACTTTGCAGCAGTATTTCAGACACATTTATTTGAGTTTTTTTCCATTCAGGTGAAAATGTCTGACCCTGATAGGAATCAGGACACAATTAATACTTCCGGTTCAGTACCCACGAATGTAGTCCGAGTCTATTTTTAGATCCTTTTTTCCTCTCTCATTTTGGTGGTGATGTATGCATTAGATTTAGTCATTCTTAGTATTGATTTAAAGGAAATTGGTTATTGTTTAGAATATGAGCATTATAGTGTGGTTGTATGTGTGTATTTTGGCGACAGTGCACAGTGAGTAATGAGGCATTGGTGCTGATCCGGAAGTGAAATCTGTGACTCATTGCACGTTGCTTTGTTTACAGTCCAGCCATTCACAGGAATGCCGGTTAACCTTTGACAAGAACTTCAGCGTGAGTTCATCTTTGAAGATACTTTACAGCAACATATGATGTATTAGGATTTGGACACAGTGGAAAGTTCAGTACTGACAAACAAATGTAGAGACTATATAGGAAAATTAATTGTGATCTGATTCCTCATGCAGATTGTTCATTCGGAATTACCTCGGCTGCTTCTCAGAGACTAAATTACGAACAGTAGGATTGACCGCGAAGTCGCGAATGGCTGATTGTTCTAAAATAACACAACTCTGAACGACCCTATCACGAGAACTGAGACAAACACCACTGATCTTTATTTAACCTTTGTATCAACGACCGTTTAAGATGTAAATATTGTTCTGAACAACAACAACAACAAAAAATTAGGCTGGCTACCGGTCCGTAAATTTTACAGTTCATGCATACAGACTGTACACCAAACTAAAGTACATGTCACTAACTGCCATTGTAGTTTCAAGGTCAATGTAGCGGTCGCATACATCGTTTGTCTTTGGGGTTGATCCATGCCTCTGGTGAATGATGTCTTTGTTTTTGTTTTTAATACCAGTAGGGGAGATTCGTTTTCCGGATTCGATTGTCATTGTTAAAGGCTTGTGTTGTTCGTTTTGTTATTGCTACAGTGTTTACAGTCCTCACACAAAGCCGTCATTTGTTCACCTTAGTGGAGTCGGTTACACCCTTTGTTTATCGAGTTAATCCCTTTATGTATTCGTTATTTCCCTAAGCCTCATCAAAACCGCTACAGTCGTTATTACAATTGATGACTGATAACGTTAACACCTAGCACCTTAATAACAATGGCAGAATCTACAACGAAAAAGAGACAAATTCTAACAATAGAGGAAAAAATGAATGTAATAAAAAGATGTAAAAAAAGTGAGACCCGTCACAAAACATCAGCCAGTTTAAACGTTGGGAAAACTCAAATTCAGGGTTTTATAAAAGACAAAGAGTCAATTAGAAATGAATTCATATGCTAATACATGTATATGTGATCTTCAAATATAAATGTAATTCATGTTTAATGATAGATGTATATCTTTATTGCTATATAAAACTATTTTCAGATAAATGCATGAAAAATTGTAACAAGAAGTATAAATAAAGAATGCAATATAAACAGTGCTGAATTTCGACCTTGGAAACTGGTCTTTTTGTACAAACCTGTTATGAGAGACCACCTGTCATGAGAGACCGCTTTTTGTTGGCAGAAGGGGCGGTCTCTCAAGACAGGTTTTACTGTATTAGATTTCACCTGTAGCATTTTACGCCCTTTGTGACGTTTACGTGGTCTACTGCAGCATTGACTGAAAGTGTCACGATTTCCAGGTACGAGGTTTACTGGTCTTTATGACATTTAACGGTAGCCAGTAACTGCTGCACTGTGACATTTAGGGGTGATTTGCACGAGATGTCACCGTTAAATGTAATTTTTAGCGTTTGTGACATTTACATGCTGGACACGGCGTCATTGCGCGGGCTTCGGGAGTCTCACCGAAAATCAGCAAAAAGATCAGTGCAGATTGCAAAATTCAATTCATTGAGAGTGGCACAAACATAGCGTTCAATTTGCCATCTTTATAACATGTCCAGTCAGTTCCTCTATTCTGTGTTTTAGTAAAAGGCATAAAAAAAAAGTATTTTATTGTAAGTAAAACAACTTCCTTCTATGTTTGCATTAGTTATATTTATCTTTAATAATAATAATAATAATAATAATAATATTAATAATAATAATAATAATAATAATAATAATAATAATAATAAGGACAGTTCCAATACTTAAGCCACGGTACCAACCTTTCTGTAATTTTGTATATAAATGATCTGTTAATGTTCCTTTTTTTCCGGTTTTTTTTTTTATATATATTTTTTTTTCATTTTCGGTGTTTAGGCATGTCTGTTAATTGAAAAAGAAAAAGAAAAAAGTTAGCAAATTTAACCGGATAATGAATGAAAACGAACAAAATATGAGCGAAAAGGACTGAATATAAATTTATAAGAGTATGGATGATACTTTTTTGTTTAAGAAATTAAGATATATTTTTATTACTTGAAGTTACTAAGACTTAATTTGCAAGTGTAATTTAAATAATTAAAAACTAACGTCCTCTCGTAACTTCTATTTCTTTCTATTCTTGACTCCTTTGATTATAATAACTTTTCATGAAATTATGTTAAAGTGATTTAGCAGTAGCAGTAGAGTTGTGCCATTGACCCATGTTTGACACCTGGATACGTTCAAATGTTATCGACAAGAGGTTTTTGCAATTTCAACCATAACCACCGCCCTCCGACACCCCCCCCCCCCAAAAAAAAAAAATAATAATAATAAAGAAAAATGATACTGCTCTGTTACATCACAAGCTTATTTCATAGTCAACTAAATTACATTAATAATGTGTACTCAATTTTGAAATTTTACAAGACATTGCAATAACACTCACAATACATATTAAGAAAATACTTTTAAGTAATAATAATTTGTTAATGTCCCTTTCAACTTATTCTCGGTATCTTTACATTCATTTTGAGTTGAAATTATATCATTGTTATTATTTTCGTTCATTTTCGGTGATTATACTTCTTCTATTTCAGCTATGCACTTTAGAGAGACTATCCCTACCCCCACCACAGCCACACATACCATTTCTAAAACTAACTTGAATTGAATGGCGGGCGCCCCCAAGAACGTTTTCTTCAAGGTTGACATAATGTCTCGCCCGCTATGGTGCATGGTTTACAAACCTAACATGGCGAATAGAGCAAGAAAAGTAGGCCAATGCGACGAGTAGGTGTGAATATCAGTCATCGAAATTAACGCACTTACAAATGACATAATTGTGCAAGCAGTAGTCTTAAAGACATGAGATCACTGCAGATACTTAGCATAATCATTGTACGCGAAACGTAAGCCACTGTGACCATGTGACCAACTCTTGCTTTTGCTGAGGATTACTTTTCAAGATGATTGCGCTCATTGAGTCTTGTAACTATGCAAGAGTATCAAAGAAACTAAGGTAAATGCAGTAGTAGTGAGAAGCACAGGTGCTTCTTAAGATAACTGAACCCATCAATTGCATAAGTGCAGTCTCAATCAAATGGATTTAAACCAAAACTTCGTATAATTATTTGTGAATTATATCAAAATGTAGGTTAGTGTGACCTACTCTTGCTATTGACGAAGATTACTTTTCAAGATGAATGCATTCTTCAAGTTACATGAATCCAGATAAAACTGTCAGAGCAATGAAGATACATGCCAAAACTAAACATTAACACACAACGCAGTCGAAAAGTAATTATTATCTGTTATCTATGCCTTGCAGGTCAGACCGCTAATAAGTGTAATGCATGTATTGTGAAAGTCTTTTTCTATATTGTTCTGTAAAGGAAGAAAAGCCTAGGATCATTCCAGATTTGAGAGACGAAACAAAAACCGCTTTCATTCAGTGTGCATTCGGATATTGTCGTCAGTCGTGCAGATAAACTCGGCGCAAACTATTTTTCCGGGGATAACTAAATTGTTGCAAAGTGATGGGAAATTAAATGTCGTAAATGTATTCAGGATGACTTCCAATAACTTCTCGAAATAGAAAGTTCCCATCTTAATAGAACGTGAACTAATGTTGCTAATTAGATTAAGAATGTGCACATTTAGACAATTTCAAAAAAATGTTTGTCAACCTCGACCAATACTTACGAAGTTTTGATGTTTCACAAACGGGTACCATTGATTATACAGTTTAAAAATTTCAAAAACAAAAACAAAAAAAAAAAGAAGAAAGAAAACCACATTTTTGCAACTTAAAGAATAAATTGTTACATTTCTTTGAATATTGTTGGGAGAGCTGATAAATTATAGCTCGTAGTCGAGGACAAACAACGCAGATATACATCCCCTCTTATGCTCTTGATTCATAAGTAACTGAAGGAGATTTCACAGTAGATTTTCAAGATCCTGCCTGATATTGTTCCTTAAAACAAGGTACAAATCTAGGCCTTCGTATGGGTCAGTAGGGAACGCTAGTCTCTCTTCATTCATGATGAATGCACATAAGTCAAATATTTCCTTGTCACAAGGATATGTTTCAATAAAAAGACACTCGGCTCTGCAAGCATCTATGTCTTCCATTGGGACACCACACTGATAATTGCGAGTTCCATATAATGTAGGAATTTGGTATATAACTGCAGGGCGTCCACTTTGCATAATTGAGTTTCTTGTTGGCCGAATGAGATGCACGTTCCACACCTTCACAACTTCATCCAACTCGTCCTGCAATATTTGTAGAACTCTCAGTTACACACCCATCTTCAACAGTCTATACATATTATTTTCAAGATAGAAATTATATTCTTGTAATTTTGATACGGAAGAAGTATGCTTGTATAGTAAATATTTCACGGCCTAAAGGATTATTTTAGGTGAAACATAACGATTTTAACACAGACAGAATTTTTGGAACAAATTTTCTTGCAGAGTAAATAGTTAAGCAACAAAATGAGACGATGAAAATTTACCTGTCTTCCAAAACTTAAAAAAAAGAAAACATTTTAACAGCCTTTATGAAACATAAAAATATATGTCAATAATGCACAACAGATGGGATACAACTAGAGAGGATTGTCTTTCATGCTTGTGACTTACGTATTTCCTATTTTGGTCTATGACATATTTATTCAATATATCTTCTGCCGAAGTTCAGAGGTCATAAATTCTCAAAAACTGGTATATATTCAAGTTTCTTTGTAGCCAATGATAGAGAAGCAATAGGGACTTTTAAGTAATAAGACTATACCAAGTTTTTCATTTTCTCTCTTCATTTCTCTCTCTCTCTCTCTCTCTCCCTCTCTCTCTCTCTCTCTCTCTCTCTCTCTCTCTCTCAGACAGTCCAAATGTCAACATATATTGTATACTCTGTGTATTTATGGTTTGTAAGAGTGAGCTCAGGTCTCCTTAACCCTTGTACTGTCACCTTTTTGTGTGAGGGAATAAATATTTTTAAAAAAAACAACAAGACATCATCATAATCACCACAGGTTCATATAATCAAGAACTCAAGAACAACATTATTTAATGCTTATATCTTTTACGAGGCTAAAAGTCTTTTGACATTTGCGTACATACAAATATGTGACATCAAGCACGTGACCCACCATGATATACCCAGCAGACTGGTATATGATTAAAAGCACAATACACCGCACACAGCACAAACAAAAACAAAGAAACACGCACATGCACATACAAATACGTGTCGAACTGTTCTATGCGATGTAAGACGGTCAACATTTAATACAGCTTAGTCTTGGAGGAATAGCAATACAATTATCCTCAGTATTCCAGGTGTTCATCACAACCCTTTATGCATCTAACATGTATAGACATGCTCAGTATCCAGGTTTCAATCCATTTTTATAATATATATAATAAGCAGTGAAGTCAAATACTAAAGACAGTATCATAAAACCAAAATGTATTGTTACAAGAGACATTTTTCTCAGTAATTCTTCCAATTTTAAAAGTGTGCTCACTTTCTCGGCAGATAAATCCCAAGCTGACACAGCACCTACATAAAAATCACCCTAAACCGCGGAGATTTTGAACACAGGCAAGACTCATCACGCGATTATGTAAAACTGGGTATAGCCCCTATGACATTGTTGAGATAATGAGTGTTGTGCAAACTTCTGCAAACTGACTGTATATACTTCCAAAATAATTTGATTTAGTAATTAATATATGAAAAAAGTCGCAAATCAATTTTACATACAGCCCTTAATTATTGATGAAAATGAGTATAGCGTTTATAACGGACTATATTCAGTTTAATATGACATGATCATGTGACCGCATGATCAGTGTGTTCAACATGTAAGTGGTTCAGTTGCGGTTTTCATTAGCGTGCTGTTTCAGTCTGGGATTTAGTTGCTAAAAATGTACGCACAACTTTGAAAATTGAAAGAATTTGTGAGGAAAAAAATGTCTCATCCAACAATAACTTTAGATTTTCTGATACAGACTTTAATACCAACATTGAAATTAGTTGTAATGTTAACCGGATGAAACAGACAAGCTTTTCCCTAATACCCGCTTTAAAACATACAAAGAGATTTCGACGAGGGGGTACACAACACAAATGCAATAAAGGAATAGCCCCGAGCCGAAATCCCCAAAGGGATTAAGTGCCGACCCCATGTGAGTTGAGATTTCACTTCACTACTGATTATGTGTGTTCATAATTAGTCATCTATACCCAAACTTTCTCACTAAAGGTTATAAAGTTTGTACCTGAATCATTCCCATGAAGCAAAACTGTAGAATGCTTTTGTCCACAAAATCTCCATCAAAGTGACCGTCATCTCGAATATGTTGAAAGAGATCAATCCAGAATTCCGCACATTGTTTTCGAAAATGTCCCCACCAGTACTCGATCCTCTGGTTATGGGTACTAGCACCTTCTAAGAATGCGTTTTCATTAACGTGTTCATTCTGCCTGTTTCTCCTCAAAAAGCGCTGGAAACTCTTGACGTAACAATTTTCAGTTCCAAGGTCGCCTCTAACGAGAGTGGGTACTCCACCGAATTTCCCAATAGTACTTATAAAATAACCGCCTATGCTTCTTGGATCGCTGGAATTGTGATATACATAGAGCCATACAATATTTCTTGAATATCCGTCGATACATCCATTTATACAGAAATCGTAGGGCTTCAGCTTGTCATACGAATCAATGTGCCAGATATAATTTGGTCCTTTGGCAAAATATTCCCGTCTATTGAGACGCCGTGCTCTTCTAGCCTGGCATCCGTTAGGATCCAAAGCGGAAAGAATGAGGCGCACATCTTCTTTTCTAACTTTTAAGCCATTTGCCATACATTTTGCGTGCATCCAGCGATATCCATGTAATTGTCCTGAACTGTTGATTTCATTGGATATAAAGAATACGACATTTGCTACATCGTTGTACTCTTTATGCCTTGAAAGACCTCTAAATTTTAGTATGCGTTTTAAATGACGTTCACTGATGGTAATCTCACGTTGAACAGAAAGAACAATGATAATGTCTTTATAAAGAAGTCCGAGTTTGAAGTAGAACTTAATAAGTTCAATTCTGACATCAACATCCACCATTTTAAGGCAATAATCAAGTACATGAAGTATACCGAGGGAACAAATTGTTGAACCAGAGGAATGAAACCATAACTTAAGGGAATGAAATACTAGTACTAAACTGAGGGAAAGAAATGCTATTTCAGAGAAAAGAATGTTAATTTGTAAATGATAATTTGAGCGAACGAAATGATAATTTGAGGGAACGAATTGTTATTTTGAAGGAACGAAATACTAACTTGAGGGAACGAATTATTAATTTGAGGGAACGAAATATTATTTTGAGGGAACGAATTAGTAATTTGAGGGAACGAATTGTTATTTTGAGGGAACGAAATACTAACTTGAGGGAACGAATTATTAATTTGAGGGAACGAAATATTATTTTGAGGGAACGAATTAGTAATTTGAGGGAACGAAATAGTATTTTTCACCTCATGTCCTCTCCGGGGCTCCGTAGGAGTGACTGTGCACTTAGATGAGAATTAATCACTCAGTAGACATGCGGGTGTGTCTGCTACGCACGAATGACTATACCAGCGACTTTGTAGCATCATTTTTGGCGATGTGTGCATGGTCGAGATGGTACAGGGGTTAATGCTTACAGGCAACGCGATGGGTGCCATTACCCGCGTACCCGGGTTCGAATCTAAAGTGAATCTCCTCAAAACCGGGTTCGATTCTCAAGTGAAACTCCTAAAACCGAAACCTCAGTATAAAGGAATCCACTCAAGACCGAAATTGTTGGGTAATCCCGAATTTTTCCTTCTTTAATATCATCATTTTTTCCCAGTAAACCGAGACCTCTCAACTCCGAATATCGAAACTAATTTCGATCCCAAATTTCAATTGTAGGCTAACCCACCGTCTCCATAAAACCGAAACTTGGTAATGTATTTACCTGCTAAATTTCTGACACACACCAGAACAGATTAATTGCGGTTATCATATACTGTTGTAAGCTTATTATTCAAATGATTAAATTCAGATCTCCACAGTCATACATGGAGTCCTACATAGAACAGTGGAAATCTGATTTTAATCAGATTGGTTTATCTGTGAGACAAAGAACCGGAAAATGTCCCAAAGGCATGCGAGGTTAAAACAATACCTGACACAGATCAGGGTTGACATTAGGACAATCTGAAGTCGTTTTGCTCGATAAAAAAAGAGCCAGCTTTTAAGGCCAAATATTAATATCTAAATATATATAAATGCTTGTAAGCCATTTAAGAAAAATGATGTGTATTTGCTTCTTATCTGATTGTGATTGATGCTATTCATTTGTATACATGATCAATAGAACATTGTTTTTTTAAATTATCTATCAGGGCTTTATTGACCAGGCATGTGGCCTCGCTTTTGATGCTTTGCTGACGGAGATTGACAAAACCGTAATCTAAAAGCCAGATGCACTCATTTGATTTTCAGTGGAGAAAAATCATTACATGTATTTAAGTAGCCATGTTGTTGTCGTTGACGACTGTAATACCCTCCGGTATTTTATAGGAGGAACCCAGATTTCATATTCTGGGTGTTCTGTCTGGGTAATTAATAGAATATATATATATATATATATATATATATATATATATATATATATATATATATATATATATATATATATATGTATGTATGTATACACACACACGAATAAAATAATATGGTTGTGGAGGTGGTGGAGGATTAGTGTGATACTACACATGTACCTTCTTTTTTCACATAAGAACTAATATAAACGACTTCATTGTATAATAGAATAATCCACTGATTATAAATAAATATATACATTTGTATTCATAACGGGGACTGGTTGCAATGTTGAGGAAGTGAATGTGATCATACTTTTAACTTTGAAATATGTACATTGTTAATGGGAATGTAGCAGGAATATTGTACTGAGAATACATTTTTATTAAGTGCAGGTGGAAGTAGTAGAAGTTGAAATTCTTGCTCTCAGGCGATGCAGGTTGTAGATGAGGCTTCTACCGAGACATTCCATTTCCTGGATCTGATCAGTGCTTAAGTTAAAGGCGGTCTTAAGGCACTGCAACATGTCCGATGTCTTTGCTCAGAATATCAGCTCCGCCTGCCGTACAAGACTGGACGGATCTATTATGTTGAGAATTGTTTCACCACTTATTATGATAAGAATGAGTCATCATTTATAATGAATGTTTTTCGGCACCACCACTTGTATGGTAGTTTCCCTTTGCTTTTGTCCCTTTTATTGATGATCACTCTTGAGAACGAAAGAGATCATTCTGGCCGCCCCATTGCGGAGGTGTCACTCCTTCCGATGTGCGATGGTTACATCGTTGGGCTGCGAGAGGTGTACCTGCTTCGAACTGCAAAAGGAAAATCAGAACTCCAAGATCCAAAGGCGTAGGAACTTTTATTAAAATCAAACAACACTCAATAAAGGAATTACACTTGAAGTTATATATTCTAGATATAGAAATACACATACAATTTTATTATATTTATTCAAAGCCTACCAACTTCATACGATTCTGTAATTTCTGTCTTTTAAACTAAGATGCAAGTAATTAAACATCGAATGAGCCAAAGATAGCCAAAATGTACTTAGAATATGGTAAGAATTCACTATTTCGAACTAATAGCGAAATGGTTTTGTCGTAAAGACAAATTATTAAATGTTTGAACCTTAAATATCAAAATATCATGTTTTGTAACTTAAAGGTATGTTTTTTCTAAATTAATTATCATGGAGCATGAAGTTGGCAGCAAGTCGTTTTAACAATACTACAATTACAATACATATAAATTCCTGGTAACATTTGCACAATCCGTAAAACATTATAGTTCATAATTAGACTTACATTGCTGTGGCGATATGAGGTCAAATGATAATTATTGTTGCCATAGGTTTAACATGGGAATGGATTTATAGGGTCGAAAGTGTTTATAGGGTCATACGCGAAATCCTATGTTAAAATGGTTTCATAGGTTTAACATGGGGATGGGATTATAGGGTCAAAAGTGTTTATAGGGACAAAAGGGAATGGTAATGTTAATACTATCCAAACAGAGCCACTACAATCCAGCACCCTCTCTTTGATTACAATCCAAATACACACCACTACACTCCAACAAAAGGATAGGAGCTATACCCTCACACAAACATACTATACAATCTCACACAGGTAGGCATCGGTAGGAGTGTTTATGGACACACTACTATACCCTTAAATACTATCACAAGAGAAGGGGTTTTAAGTTTTAGTTTTTTCTGAAAGACATGCACGAGCACATACACAAACATACAAACATTGGCAATGATTCAAGGTTGACAACGTTTGTAACGTAAGACTAGAGCTCCAATCATTTAGTACAGTGTCATTTTGCCATCGATGCACACTACGTTTCTGAGCTAAAGAAAATAGATAACCAGAATGTTCACAAAACCACTTTTCTATTGACCGTTAACCTGACTCGTTGACTATTTTGACCTACTGTGAGCATAGATCACAGAAAGTAGCATCACTTGAACATTCTTATATAATAAAAAAGATAAACATTAATTTCTACACATTTACGTACTAAAAGCTAGTAATGGTTAGAATCTACTGCCCTGCATACACGCCGTGTCGCACTGATTGACCTAGTCACGCGAATAGCATCTTTAGCTACTGTGAGCATAGTGCACACAATGAAATATTGTCAAATGAACGTAGTAATATTTTTCAAAACCTATGGTTTGCCACAAACAGAAAGAAGATTACCCTTTTTATGAGTTTCTGAAGACAAGGGTAAATTCTATGATAGAAATGTTCACTGGCAATTTTTTTTTGTTGCATTCATCAGTTTAAAAAAAGTAGTGTTATATTTCTTGTCGAATGACTTAGATATATGTCATGTTTTGCTGCACACGCCTTGCGGCTACAAACAATGTTAAAACATTGCCTAAACCATAGACGGGAGTAACAGTAAAAACACATCTTGTTTTATCGACAGTCTGAAATTGACTGACTGAAAATAGGGCCTACATTGTTACATTTTTACTTAACGCATGTTTTGGCTCTAGAATGAGAGCGCAGAATAAGACGGTCATACTCTAGTCTTTGTTTTTCTGAAAAAGGTAGATCTAATGTCAGAAATGTTTCTCGTGAGACATTTGCAGTGCCAAATTAGGATTACCCATACACAAAGCTATCTGACATGCACAAGCACAACTTAACTCAAGATTTTATATAATCCATGAAATTTACAAATTGAAGAAAAAATCGTTCTACAAAGTTTTAGTGGTGCAAGTTTTTGAAAAATTTACAAAACTGAAGTAACATTTCACGTAATCATTGTGACTACTGCCAACATTTTTAGAGAGGTATCTTAAAAGACGGGAACATATACCATTATGATTTCAATCTAAATCATTTTATAAGAAATTTAGTGTGCGTATGTGTAGGCTTTTGAAACAGAGATAGAATGACATTACGACGGAGAGAGAGAGGTGTTTTATTCCTACTTTAAAAAATATCAAGGCACTTACGTTTGTTATGGTATATTTTCCTCATGAAATTTTAAAAAAAACACATCCCATTTAAAAAATTACATCGATCGGAACAATCCACCTTTTTTGTAAAGTATCACAAGATTGAATTGGAGACATAGTCTACTAAAATTCTTCTGTCGAAAACGTAGTTGTAACGTTCTCACAAAATATTACATCTAAACATTCCGTGATTTATTTTGACCTAAGACTGACACAATTTTCATTGATCACAAATTGTACGATTGGGTTGTGCATTAGCTTATATTCTGAAACGCGACTAACGGTCAGATGCAGAAAAACACGTCTAATCTTCTCACTGTGTCAATTGCGACTGTAGCCGATTTCAAGCGAACACGGTAAGAAATTTTTTTAGCCAATCAAATTACGTATACTGAGTGACAAAGTGTTTTGCTCTAGGTAGTGTGGCAAAATAATGCCTATGATCTGGCTTTTTTACCATTGCAGTGCAGACAGACTAGAGTGAATTTGCAATCATGTAAAGTATTCGTCTCCTGTTACATTTATTCTCGCCATGCTAAATAGTGAACTGTAACATTTATCGGCTCCCGTTTTGAAAGTGACAACAAAAAAAATTGTTACTTTTGAATACACACTCACATAGGCAGAGAGAGAAGGCTACAATATTTAGTGACCTTTTTTTTCTCCAAGCTAGTGCATTTGGGGGCTTTTATGAATTTAAGATTTCTGGTAAAGTTGCAAGTGTGTGTTTTACAAACGACAAACATCGGATAGACATTTTTGTAGTGACACATATAAGGTTGAGAGTTTGAAGTCAAAGGACAAACCGAAGAAAACATCGATCTGAATAGCAGTCACTTGCGCCTAAAACTCAAAGTACTCAAAATGGACAACACCAATCCTGGTGCCGATGACAGTGTAGCTCCCGTCAATAATTTCATGCATTCGTTGTTCAGCGGAGTGGATTTGTACTTGAATAACAAACTGGTCAGCATCAGTATGGATACTTACCCTTACCAAGCGTACTTGGAAAAATTTTGTGACGTACGGACAAGAAGCCAAGAACACCCATCTGGATGCTTCCGTGATATGGAAACCTGACACCTTGGACAAGTTCAACGACACAGCGTTGACTGCAGATGACAATCCTCACAATGTTGGATTTAACGTACGTCGAAAGAAAATCAGACAAAGCGCACTTTTGAACTGATGGATCGTTTGCATTTGGACAATAGGTTGCAAGACAAGTATTTATTGAACAGAGTGGATGTACTCTTGAGACTGAATCGCAGTATTACCGTCTTCCATTTGATAGCTAATGCGAACCAGTACAAAAGCATCATCGAAGAAGCCAGACTTTACGTGCGCTGTGTAGAAGTGTTTCCTAAAGTAGCCAACGACATTTCAAACTTTGAGCAGAATGACAGCCACATATAATGTGCGATGAGTGGAAGTGAAAACGTTTGCCACAGCTCTAGTCAACACAGTGAATGTTACCTTGTATGCAGAATTTGACAATACCCTGGAAATCATCAGTTTGAGAGAAGTGATTCTAGATTATTAGAAGAAAAGATGCAACACGACGAATCTATGGAGATAGGCGATGATGATGGTTTCTATACAGAAGAAGATGAAGATGAAGACACTATAGTCATGATGCCAAGATGGCCAGAACAAGAAAAACAGTTGGTCTTCTATTTTGATAAGAAGTTAGCTGAAGAAATCACACAAACGAACAGTAATGATTATTATACGTGTGATCGAAATACCAAAATCTACATGATGAGTGTAGAAGAAAAGTTGGCACAATATCTTGACAACGCATGGGATAGGATATCATAAAGGCATAGTTTGAGAGAGTGGTATAAAGAGTTGCAGGATCATTCCTTACCTTCATTAACTTCTCTGGAGACCGAACGCATCGAAGCTTTCTTGCAACAGAGTACAGAGGCTGCCCGTCGTTCATCGACTTACTTGAGAGATATTTTCAAGGAGAAAGTGAAGTGTGAATTGAGAACGTATCCATTTAGTGCCTTCTTTTGATTGTGTGTACTCTAGAAAAGATGATAAAATAGAAAAATGTTTTTTGGTGTGAACATGATAGTTATTTCTTGTCTTTTAACTCAGAAACGACGTGTGCATCGATGGCAAAATGTCTTAGATCATTGGAAGTTCAGTTTGACATCACAACGTTGTTAACCCTGTAGATACGTTCATGTTTAATATTGTTTGTTTGTATTTTGAGTTAGAGAAGCTTCTTCTTTTTAAAAATGTTTGAAAAATGGTATTGTCTTGTTTATTTTATTGAAAAAATTGTATGCACATGCTCTTTCACATCTCTCTATCGATCTTATGAACCTACTCTTTCACATTTCTGTCTATCGATCTGGGTCATGTTTTCTTTCACGTCCGCGTACCGAATCGGAGGGGACATTTTCCATCACGTCCGTGCTTCAAATCCCCAGTCTACCCTTGTTTGTATATGATAGTGTGTGTCTATTTCATCCCCTTCTTTTAGATCCTACCACTGTGATGAGATAGTAGATTTGTGTGAATGTAAGTATAATGTGTGTAAAGTACTCCTACCCTTTTCGGTTGGTTAGCAAGTGTCGGAGGTGTGGATGACTCCCACAGCGTGTTGGATAGTAATCAAAAAGTGGGTGTTGGATAGTAATAAGTCGATTTTGGATAGTATATCAAAAAGTGAGTGTTGGATAGTATGTTTGTGTGATTTCATCCCTTCTTTCACATCGTACCCTTTTCGTCTGATGGTAGGTGTGGACATTTGGGATAGTGTGTATGGCGTATTGGATAGTAGATAACTAAGTAATTGGATAGTAGATAACTATTCGCATGTTACATTCTCGTAGACACCCATACATGTCCCCATGTTAAATTCCCGTAGACCCCTATAAGTGCTGGATTGTAATCAAAAAGCGGTTGCTGGATGGTATATATGATGTTTTTAGATAGTCATAAAAAAGGGGTGCTGGATAGTATAGCTGGTGTGTTGTATTGTAGATCTTCATTTTAACACCACCATTCCCGTATGACCTCATAAACACTTTTCACCCTATAATACCATCCCCATGTTAAACCTATGAAACCATTTTAACATAGGATTTCGCGTATGACCCTATACACAATTTTGAACCTATAAACACTTTTGACTCTATAAACCCATTCCCATGTTAAATCTATTGCCACTATAATTATCACTTGACCTCATATCGCCACAGCAATGTAAGTATATGGGCGCCGTAGGTACCTATAGTGGCGCATATTGAGGTCAACTCTAACAATATTATCATGTCACTCCAATTGAGGTCAGCCACTTCTAACACTCGTACCATTTGACCCTATAAACACATTTGACCCCCAAGTACCCATTTCATGTTAATTTCCCGTATGACCCCAACAGCCCATTTTGACCCCAAGTTCCCACATATTACTACTTCCAAGTGATACTCCGTGTGGAAATGGGGTATTAGGTTTATGGTAAACATGTTTACAACAAATGCAAAAGTATTCCCCGAGGATATGGGACTATACTTTTAAGGTAAACATGTTTACAAAGACCCTACCCAACTGTTTCTCTCTGTCTGTCTGGGTATTTGTATATATAGTGTCACATAGGAGTGTGGCCACGAAGTTGGGAAACCTTCAGATTGTTAGTGTTCTGATTTAGCACAGCATCAGAGAGGACGATCATAATACACAGAGGTAATTATACATCTGTCCTCATCATTGTTATCTCTTTATCTATCTATCTATCTATCTCGGATGTAATTTTAGTAGTCAGAAATCTACTGTTCTATAAGATGGTCAATTGGTGTGCCGCCCTCACACTCTGCGTTAATCCTTTGTTCTCCGGTGTGAAACAAAGTCAATGGCTCTTCTCCTTGCTGTTTTCTTTTTTGCATAAGTTGTTCATTTTTGTTTTATGCACAAACCATTGTTCTTTAACCTATTTAGCAAAAAGATATAGGTTAGTTGATTTTTCTTCTTTGATTTTGTCTTTAAAGCTAATCTCTCTATTTTCTCCTTCTTTTCATTGCGATAATGAAGATACGATAATTAGGATGTAATTTTCCAGAGTTCTTTTCTATTTTTTCCTCTATTTCTCATATCTCTCCTCCTGTCTATGCCATCGATATTGTTGTTTATTGTCTTATGTTTGTGTTGATATTTTGTTGTATCTGTATCTTCTTTTTTACTAATCTGCTTTTTTTTTGTCGCGTGGATTCAAAATATCTGACGAGAGTATCATTTTTTCCTTTGCTCCAGGAGTGAGTTCTATTTCCTTACTTTATTCCGTAATGATGGGTTTATTACACAGTCATTGAATATTGATAATTTAATTAAAGAGCAAACAAAAGAAAAATAGTCATGACTTGCAAATTCTGCCTGATAAAGAACTATATTTTGTCCTACCACACCTTCTATTATTGATTCAAGTTATACCCAGTTCGCCTAAAAGTCCCTAGTCAACATAGGTTAAGCACTATATGACTCGCCGAGAGAAGAGAGACATATGAAAACCTCATTTCTTTCAGCACACCGACCGTCACCCAGTTTTATGACTTAGCAGTTTACTAATAATAATATTACTCACTGTTCAGAGTGTTTTCACGTTGAAGCTGCTTCATAATGCGACACCTTACTGAGGATGTCTGAAATACAATTTTACAAATGAACGGTTTATCAAGTTCTATCAGTGCCCATTTTCTATATTCCAGAAAATGAAGTCATTTGGTTTAGCTGCAGTGTTCTTACTGGCCCTCGTCATAAGGAATGTACACTCTGTTTGTCCAAAAAGGTAAATGTGTATATTGTTTATTGTGAAATATATCAGTCCTTCTATTTCAGTTTCTACCTCAGTACAAAATGTACTTAGATTTTCTCTCACGGCATCTTTTTCTGAACAATGGTTTAGAATCTAAAGAATTATCAACACTTTGCCAAAAAAATGAACTTAAAGAACGAAGGGTGATTTCTGCAAAAAGCACTTTCAACGAATTGAACCCAAAGCAACGATGATGATAAAAAATAATCGTCAAAAAGTAGCTGTGTCTTCATTTTTTTAAAGCTTTGCAATTCTGAAAGACTGGAGACAATGTTTTACATTATAGAGGCTTAGAGGTTGGCTATTTGGATTGATTTCTATACTTAGTATAATTTGATGCATTTTCAGCAACGAAATTAAAGTCTTTGAAATGAGTTTCTGTATCTGTCTGCGTGTTTGACTCGTAGATTGATTATTGTTCAAATATAGATAGATAGAGATATATCCAATTACTTTGTTCTGTTAGCAGTAAGTCGGTCGTTCGTGTATGTTTTAAATTTGTGATCGCCATATATATCACATAATTCAAAGACTAATATACCTTTTACTCCCCTTCAGTGGATGCAAATGTGGTGAGCATTGTGTTGACAGCAGCAACAGATGGTGCAACAGTAAAAATGACGCAGAATGCTCGTGCCAGAAAGGTAGTTTTGATTTTTTATTACCTTTTTCTCTCCTTCCCTTTCTTTTTTTCTTGAAGTTAGTTCTACTTTTGCTGCTAGAAAACCTTCCAAAACTACTACTACTTTTCTTCTGTCGCTGGAGCTGTTACTACTACTACCACTACTACTACCGATGTTACTAATACTACTGCTAGTGCTGTTGTTACTACTACTCATACTACTACTACTCCTACTACTATTGGTGCTGCTGCAGCTGATGATGATTAATACTACCATCACTGTCACCACCACCATCAATATTATCACAATCACCACCACCACTGCCACCATGATCATCATCTTCATTACCATTTGTACAGGTTGCCTGACATTTGACATTATGCAGAACCCAGGAGAGCATGAACTTATTTACTGTAATAGATGCAGCTGTTCACCGACGGCATACAAAGGTAGAGCTAGGGTAAGTAAAAAAACACGCTTTGATCGTGCTTAGCATGAACAAGTATAAAATGAACACACTAAGTGCATCATCTGCTGTCACATTAGAAGTACATTTTTTTTCTAGGTGGTGTAAGTGTTGGTGTATGAATGTATTATAGGGTTGGTCTTAAGCTGTGCAGTGTAAGTGTTGATGAATGAATCAGTATGGGTGTGTTCTTAAGCTGTGTACTGTAAGTGTCTATGGACGCATGTATTATAGGGTTGGTCTTAAGCTGTGCAGTGTAAGTGTTGGTGGACGATTGTAGTATAAGGTTGGTCTTAGCTGTGCGGTGTCGGTGAACGAATTCATTATAGGGTTGGTCTTGAGCTGTGAAGTGTAAGTGTCGGTGGACGGATGGATTATTGGATTGGTCTTAAGCTGTGCAGTGTAAGTGTCGGTGGATGAATGGATTATGGGATTGATCTTTAAGTGTGCAGTGTAAGTGTCGGTGGTCGAATGGATTATAGCATTGGTCTTAAGGTGTGCAGTGTAAGTGTCGGTGGATGAATGGATTATGGGATTGATCTTAAGGTGTGCAGTGTAAGTGTCGGTGGACGAATGGATTATGGGATTGGTCTTAAGCTTTACATCTGAATCCAACAGCCGATGGTCGAATCAAATCAATGGTTGATGTGCGTGCGTTTTATCACTTCTTGAAAAATCTAGTTCAAAAATCGTCCTGAAGAAGTAAAACAACAACAAAACAACCATTTGTTCTGATTGACCTGCATTGGCATCGTTTAAAGAAAAACACTACCCCCTCCTCCATCCTCAATGATTTATTTGTCTCTCCGTCCATATACCTTCCCTGTAACAATAAAGATAATCAGGAATGGGTATCTACAAATTTGCTGATCTATATGACATTTCTTTGCTGGTGATATACGATTTAATACATATGTTTTCTTATCCCAGTCCCTATTACACACAAATGCATGTCAATACATCAACCTACGTGCTGTATCCACACATACCATATAAATAAATAATTGTTTCATTATTTCTTCATAAATAGTGTGGAATTTTAAACTGGAAACATTAAGTCTCGTACATTAAAACGGATAATTTCGAAAAGTTACCATAATCAACCATTTTTAAACTTTTAAATTGTGGCCTCCTTTTCTATCTATCAAAGTCTTTCTATATGCACATCGATTTTTTTATCTGTAAATACTGTACTGTATCTTTGTTAATGTGTTCGGTGCGAATGTGCTTTTAGGGTCAGTATTTAACACAACAACGTTACTCATCGTGCAGTTATTACATTAGATTTACCGTGTACATGTAGAATAACGGTGACCGTGGACAAACTGTTACATTTAATACCCCATCCCAAAAATACCTATATTCCAGTAAACAACATTGTTATAAAAGGTTGAACACGTTTCTCTGGGAGAGTTAAATCTGGCCGTATCTAAAACAAACAAAAAATATATATATATCTACATATAAAAATAATAAACAAAAAAGACATTAGTATAGTAACTTGACTTCGGTCTTATAGTACTGACTGTGGGTTTCAGGCCTAGGTAAAAACAAAGGATGCGATATAAATGTCTGTTTGTTTGTATGCTTCTTTCTCTCTTTCTTTCTTACGTAAATACTGAATAAATGGTAGTATATTTAATTTTAGTGTACACGTATGAGATGGTGTGAGCCTGAAGATTTGAAAGCTGGAGTCGACTATCCTCCAGAGGGTTGGGAAAATCCAAACTGTGTGGATTAATAATCGACTATTCAAATAGGTAATATGAGAGAGAGAGGTTAGATTTTTTGTGTTTTGAAGCATCTGATCGCCAGGTCCGAGATAACTCTTATTTACTGGGATGTAACTTCTAATCAAATCAAATTTTGTTAACAAAATATTTACAGACACTCTCTTTAAAATATGGCGAATTATTCAACAAACTAAAAATGTTATGAAAATATGATGAGACTTGCTTAAGTTATGACTATTTTAATTTACGATTACAATCACCTGGATGTCGGACCTTTAGGCCCACAAACTCAGACAATATCTCATTGTTATTGCCATGAGCTGACACGTTTCCGGTGATAATTCTTTTCTATTCACAATTATCATCGACGTCATCCCGGATACTAATCTGTGAAAAGTCGCTACTGTTTCATTCGACTACGAGGTGACTAACTGGGCATTTGTCCTTTACAGATCCTTTAAATTTGACAGTATACACAGTCATTACACTTCATTGCTTGGAAACAAAAAAAGGCGAGGCAGTAGGCTCACGCAGATAAACCATATTTAATCTGTCCATACGCTCAGGTTGTTTTATGACGAAACCAGTGTCAGAATTACGCAATATGGTCATATGAATACTTGGTATTTTATCCACGACAAATGGTCCAGCGTATCTGTTCTTAAGTTTATGACCTGTTCTGGTTGTCTCATCAAGAAGATACACGTAACTTCCAGGTGAAGATCGTAAAGTGTAAACATTCGTATTTGAGTGGCATTCACGTGAATCAATTAAAGTGGCTGGATGATGGAGGCCGGTTGGGTGCAAATTATATACAGTATTCACATGCCTTTCATAAGAATACCTGTGGCACAATTTTAAAGCGTCATTTTGATCTGTGATTGAAGAATGTTTGTTTTCACTTTTCTTCGATAGTAACTCTGAGTATGTTCTGACATACGCGTGGGTGCCACGTAGGAAGCCATCACAATCGGCTGGTTTAGGGGGTGATAACGGAAAATTGGTCGCTGATCAGAAACAATGTCATGCGAAACCGCTGAAGACATTAACTGATTGGTTCACGACAAAGATAAATTCCAATTTGCCAGCCCCGTTTAGGTCACTTAGTCCATGTATGGGGTAAGTCGTTCTGCTAATCTTCTGCGTGTTTGTTCACATGCCTCTAAGCAGTTATGAACAAATCTAGATGTAAATGTCTGTGGTACAGATAACAAGTTGCAAACGTGTTGTATTGCGTTTGCCCTCACACACCAAATAATTAGGATATCTTAAGGCAGAATCAACTCGTAATGGTTCTTTGTTGGCTTTTGGAATAGTCACATGACATTTTTCAGTCGTTATGATGACGATCATTTGACCTGCTACTAGTTCTCTTGCTACATACAACTCAAACTTATCTTAAGATTGAATCTAGAAGTTACAAATCACACCCATTCAGAATAAGGGCATCTATTGCTGCAGCAGTTGCCGGGTAATCACATGAATCAACCCATATAGAAGTTTCCCAGGGTCAAATATTGTTGAATGACAGTTGTAAATAATGTTGATGCTGGTATATTATTGATGTTGTCAGTCAAAGTCAGTGTAATGTTAGCTGTGGTCGCCATACCAAGATAACGAACCTCGAACTTTAATAACAGATTAATATGTACAAATTATGTGTAAACTACTGATTATTAAATGGAATTATGGTTGCAATAATTTGTTGTACTATCTTTTCTACTGTATATTTGGGGTAATGATATACATACAATTCACCTATTATAGTAAGTTGAAGAAACGTACTACCTACCTGTTGGAAATAAGTTCCCATTTCTGCTGATAAGCTTCTTTTTAAGAAAGTCTTTTACAGTGTGTATTTTGTATTTATTTTCTTACATAGATATGTATTTCTATTTAAATACTTAAATATTGTATCAAACAAATACAAAATATGATTGAAACTAGAAATGTCCCCAACCCAACCCCCACCCCAGGCCGCCAATAAACCGAATCAACCTCTCATCAGTCGATATAATCTCATTTTAAGAGAATTCAGTTCAATTCATTTGTTGTACTTAATATGTATAACAGACAGTGTACGAAAGAAGAACAAACTAGCACATGAAATGATAGTGACCTTTTGTGGCAAGTATATAGAGTACAATTACCTAACTAAAGAGGACAGTCTAGTTTTGCGATTTTTAAAAAATCTATATAGAAATGTAGCCACTATTTGCAATACTTGTATCAGGGTCCATTAGAAATGTAAGACTTTTATTAAAATAAACCTTTTGACAGAAGCATATCAAAATGCATTTTCTTAGATTGTTATTTATAGAGCATGACAACAGGAAGTATTCTCGTAATCTATCAAGTGTGGGGAGAAATGGAAAAAAACGCTGACTTGGTTCAGTGTTGTTATCTCGGCTTATTTTATTCTCTAGAGTATGGAAAGTAAGATGAAGACTACGTAGTAATTATTGATGATTTCATTATTTCACTACAAGCAAGTAGTATGTGAAGCTGATTGGTTCCTGAAGATACGATATATCCTTAGTTTATTAGACTGCTCAGTGTTTGAAGGAGCTATATAGGTTAGGAAAACATTATCAAGCTTTCTGAAACAAGGGTTCTTTAAGACTACTGATATTTAAAAAATGTGTCATATTGTTAAAGGTAATAAACACTCAATCCACCAATGTCCAAGATATGCTGTGCGGAGTACTTGTGGAAAAATACTAGGAGATACTCTTGTCTAAAATTTAAGCATAATAATAGCGATGTCAATATACTAGGAAGAAGACCAAGTTCAGCTATAGCTCCAATATTACATGTCCGCTTCGGTAGATCTAATATAGATTTCGCGACTTTAATGATGGCGGATTTGTATAAATCTTGAGCCAATTCTTAAACAGATTTGGATTTTTTTTATTTATTTTGAAGGTTGTATTCCTCAACGTATAGACCCGTACGGGAGCATGGGTTTGACTATAGCTTTAAACTCGTGTAAAATAACATTCGTCGGTTTAGTTTCATTTTGAACTAGGCATGTACAGATTTTTCTCTGTGGTAACATTAATTCAGCGCTACCTTGAATAAACCAGTGTTAGCGAATATTACACCATGATATATGTATTATTCAACCAGATCGATATTGTTAGTATCGAACTGAAATAGATACTTTAGTTACTCACTATTTACAAAACTACAATAACAAGATATTTCGTTTGATTCACATTTCAGTTTGATATCTACTCTGAGAGGTCATTTTGTAACCATTGTGAACATGTGGACAATAGAAGATTGATGATCATCTAAAAGTATGCTAAATACAGTGGGTCAACATCCGCCATCTTGTTTGCCACCAATATTAGAGTTTATTGTTTTGCTGACTTTAGGTTTCAGTTCCAGGAAATATGTGATATTATTATACATGTGATTTATCAAATTAAAGATCTTCTCTCAGATTCTATGCTTGTTCGTTTTATAAAACATGCTTTTTAAAATCTAACAAACTGGATTGTCTTTTCCAACAAACAATAACATTTTACAAAATATAATACACCATAGCTCGGCCGGAGCACAAGTTAATAATTGAATTTCATCAATGGTATAAATATATATGGTGCGTTTGATTTAGTTATTTAAAATTGACAAATGAGTGACCTTGGGAAACATGACACAGACAATGAGTATCGTACTGACTATGCCGAATTATTTCACAAATTAATTATAGATCCAACCTATATATTATATAAAGTCTTCGCAATGTCATATACCTTTAAATGGTGTGCGGAAGAAATTCCCTTAGACACGAGTTACTTTCGGCCTTTTTATTTCGTACAAGTTGAATGTGTGTATATATATATATATATATATATATATATATATATATATATATATATATATATATATATATATACACTTTCGTAAAACTGATAATACTGCTTCAGTGGATGGTCCTAGTGTCACATCAACTTGACCTTTCGACAAGAAGAAGAAGCAAACGAAGAAGAAGTTATGTATGTGCATGTAATTACAATGTATAGTCTTAAAATCTGTTTTCTGTGTTTTAGACGTTCACAGTTTTTCTTGCTGTCCAATGTTTTTTTTTTTAGATGTTTGTGTCTGGACTATCAAATACTTATCTTAACGTTCAAATTCGTGATGGACATACCCGCGTTTTGATTATGGTCCAGAGAGCGGAATATTTTGGGCCCTTGGACTGTGTCGAGATGAACTGTAATGGTTGATGAATTTTGTGTTCACTCTATTTCATATGTGTTAGTTGTCCAGATATTGTGCATCCTGCGCTACCCACCATCCTATCCCTTTCAAATTTATTTGTCAAACCCTAAGCTATTCATCCTCGTATTCTCCAATCTATAAAAACAATCAGTGAACACCACCAGTCTATCCTTTTAAAAAAAAAATGCAAACACCAATGCACTACTCATCACACGATTAGAAACTATTTTTCGTACAAAACCCAAGGTCACCCACCCTGCTACTCCCTAAATAATGTCACAAAAGCACTAGATCACCAAGACTTAAAATTTTAAGAGAAACATTAGGCTACCTACCCTCAAAAAGTAAAAAACAAAATAATATTCCACCCCCAACAATTTTTGTGAAAACATTAAAACACCAAGCCTAAAAATTCGAAAGAAAACATTTAGCCGCCAACAGGCAATATTTCAAGAGAAATACTAAGCCACTAGCACGCTCAATTTTAAGAAAAACGCTAGGCCACTAGAACTCAAATTTAAAGAAAAAAACTAGGCCACGACCCGTAAACTTTTTCACAATAACACTGGGCAACTACACGTATACTAGGCCACCAACCTTAAAACAAGTAAAGCAAAAGATTAGTCCACCAATGCTTACAATTATAATGAAAACACTAGACCACCAACCCTTAAAATTTTAAGGAAAACACCAGGCCACCAAGACTAAAAAGTTTAAGAAAAATAATAAGCCACCAACACTCACAATATTCACAAAACACTAGGCCACCAGCAACTCTCAGAATTGTAAGAAAACTACCAGACCACCAACCCTGACATTTTTTCAAAGACCAACATAATCTATTATCCAAAATCTAAACTGCTTCTGCAGAAATCCATGACAAATCAGTTAAAGGATTATTCACCCCACCCTCAGATCGTTAGTGGGTGGGGGAGGAAGGGGGCTTTTGCGCATGTCTTACCCTGCTATAATGAATGTATAGGCTCGACGTTTATACCCTCGTACTAGTTGGTTTACCATTTTCAGAAATTTGCATCATTTTTTATTGTTTGTATCAAATGATACAATGTTCTATCTTTGATGTATATTTGAGATTAAATTAGTTTATATTGAACTTCATCTATGGATAATCCATGTTTAATATATTTTTTATATTCATCAACTAAAGTCTCTTTTACAGTAGTTGAAGCTCTAAAACCTTATGTTGAAAGATTAGAATTATGTAAATATGGTGCAATATTTTCTAATAATTGAGTGCATAATCTTCATTGTAAAGGTCAGACACATACATGAAGAAGAAGAAGAATACCAACAGAAATTAAAAATTAGTATAATAACTGGCACATGCATAGAAATAACTAGTAAACATTTAACTAACTACGAGTTTGATTAAATAGATTCAAGACAAATCAAGAAAATATATAAAATTGTTGTAAATGCTAGATCAGCTAAAATATCAAAGTCATTGTCAATTGTAGCAATACTAGGAATAACATCTTGGATGATTACATTTCTTCCGATTTATAATTTAAATGAATTATAGACCCGTCCTCAGTAGCCGATTCATTTGCAGATTACTTCACCCACATGTACACTCCGAAAGATCATGCTTCTTTTTACAACAATTTCCATAACACTCTAAAGCAATCAATTTTCTAGCCTCAAACAATATTCGAGGAAATATTTATGCAAACAAGAACTTGTAGATAATGAAATCACTCAACAGGACCTATCGAATGCTAATCAAGACTTAAAAAAGGTAAAAGAAAAACGCCTAGTTATGATTTGCTGCAAAGTGAACACATCATATACGGTAGCCCATCACTCATAACGGGTATATTAAAATTATTTAATTCCATACTGAAATATGAATGTTTACTGACGCATGGTGAAAAGGCCTCATCGTGCTGATTTATAAAGGTGACGGGAAAGATAAAGCTGATCCTGAGAGTTACCGACCAATATCCATATTACCAGTAATGTACAAGCTATTTGTAAGAATTCTACAATCAAAAATAACAAAGATTTCTGGAAATAAATGAAATTCAGTTCCACAATTCAAAACATTAAGGTCTTTTTAAAAAAATAAAAAAAGTTAAGCTGCCTCGCAGCTGCTTTTTAACTTTCAAGAGGTTATCCACTACAACTCCGACAATGGTCCCAAAAAGGCGTTTGCTACTGTTTGGCGTGATGCAATTTTCTTAAAACTCTTCAACATTGGAATCAAACGTTGAATCTGGAAGATAATTGTGGATATGTACACGAATGTACGAAGTGCTGCTGTAGCAAGCAAATATCAGTGCAAACGCTTTGAAATCAGATACGGAGTTCGACAGGGTGGATGCCTTTCCTCCTTTCTTTTATTTGGTTTTAGTAGATGAGTTGCTACATAATGCGGGCAGTAGCAACCTAGGTTGTAAAATAGGTAGCTTACAATGCTCCTATGCTACACTTGCAGATGACCTTACGTGTCTTGCAAACTTTTCTGATAATCTAAGATTTTCGCAATAATTGCCGAATACTCACGAAATAAATACTGAAAAGTCATGTATTATTGTATTTGGAAAGAGGAGAGGTTCAAACCACAGGTTGACCCTACAATTTGGTGATACAATCATGCAAGAAACCGATTAGGCTACTCACGTGGGTATATTACAAAGTAAATTATGTCGTTCTATTAATCGCACCCGCAACGCCTGTAGAAAAGCACGGCAAACATTTGTTAGTCTTGCTAATCTCCAAATATAAACCCATTAGCATCTGCCAGTCTATATCAGAAAATTGTGAACCCAACACTGCTGTATGGTTGCGAAATTTGGAATCACTTTTAAAAGCTAGACCTTTATGGACTAAGCAAACTTTAGCATTTTATTGCGAAGAAAATACAGGGACTCCAAGAACAAACTTGTGCGAGTCTACGCTAGGGCTGAAAAGAATAACAACCGAGATTGATCAATGCAAACTCCTCTTTCTCGGAAAACTTCGTACCCTCTCAAATCGTGCTGTCTCCAAACATATATTTCTCATGTGTCTTTTTAGGTTTTTTGATGACACATATTCAGTACAAACTGGCTATACTCCCGATATTTGGTGTACACTTCAAAAGTATGCTTTATTTGACTTCCTCATAAATTTCATGAAGCAGATATGCCTTGCAAACAAATAAAAGTGGAGGAGAATAGTTAACAAAGCTACTAACGAACATGAAGAGGTTGCTTGGTGAAAAAGAATAAGTAGTGATTGTGATTTCTCCGATTTCGACTTCTTCATACAGAAATTAATCCCTGTATTCTTTATTTCGCTGCAACAAACAATCACGAGCTTAAACTACTTAAGTTCATAGGTTCTCTGTGGGTCTTAAAACCTACTTCAACATGTTGCGATATTTTGCCTTTGAACGAGGCAGGTCGCCAATGATTTTCACTCGTACATATACGATCAGTTTGGCCTAGCCTTCCACATGGAGCTTCGCCAAAGTAATGATGCGTTGCAGCTGCTGAAACTACTCGGGCTTACCTCTGTCACTCCCCTGGATGAAACTAAGCTTCACCGCTTTCTCATTAGTTAATTCTAGTTTATTGTTTTGCTATCGAGAATATATTCTTCCTTATAAAAATTTTAATACTAATCTCCTAATTTCCTGACAGATGACATTTTTTAGTATAGGTCACGTGCTCAAAATGAGTGAACCCAACACTAGGCACTTTGAGTTATGGGTCCCACTTACCTGATAAAATTAATGCTTTAGACCTGTGATCCCAGGGTCTTAAAACCAAGTTACTGTGTCTCTATCTGTCAAAAATGCGGCCACCAGTATACTGATATACTTCAACATGTTGCGATATCTTGCCTTTGAACGAGGCCGGTCGGCAATGATTTTTACTGGTAAATATACGATCTATGGTCTAGCTTTCCACATGGAGCTTCGCCAAAGTACTGATGCGTTGCAGCTGCTGAAACTACTCAGGCTTACCTCTGTCACTCCCCTGGATGAAACTAAGCTTCACCGCTTTCTCATTAGTTAATTCCAGTTTATTGTTCTGCTATCGAGAATATATTCTTCCTTATCCAAATTGTAATACTCATCTCCTAATTTCCTGACAGATGACATTTTTAGTATAGGTCACGTGCTCATAATGAGTGAACCCAACACTAAGCACTTGGACTTATGGGTCCTTACTTAAATGGTAAAATTAATGCTTCAGATGTGTGATTCCAGGGAAACATCCATATTACATATGGACGTAAACAGGCGCATATATACAACCCTTGTTCATATACATTTTTATAAAGGAATGTTTGGGCTCATTTATGCATTTTCAGATATCATTCATATTTACTTCACAATTCTCTAAGTGTCGCTTTGATAGGATTGCTTATTCCCTTTTACAGTACAATCATTAAAGCTAACCTTTGCATATTTGTTCGTTATTTAAATGTGATTTCCCTGTTCAATTGTCTTTTTGTCATGTATGTATCTGTAAATCTCCTTATGGAGGAAATAAAGAATGAATTAATGAATGAATGAATGGTACAACAAACAAAGAAAAAAGAAATCAGACAAAAAATAACCAAAAAAGAAAAAGAAAATTAAATAAAAGAAGAACAGAAACAACAAAAAACAAAACCAAAGACGCAAGCAACACAAAAAAAAAATATAAAAAAATACAAAGCCCTTTTTCGTTTTATTCTGACTGTTAATAAAAATTAACGATTCAGAAAATTGCAAAGAACAAGCTAATTATTGCAACAATTTACAAAATGGCATTATCAGCCAACAAAGATATAACCTTTCCAGCTAATGTAAAAAAATAGGTTATTACACTACTAATGATATCAATCAGTGCTGCTACTCTTTGATTAGCTAACTATAGTCTGTAGTATGTATGTGATTATATCACTTTACTACCATAATGTTGACTCGGAGAATGTTCAAGTGTTTACACCCCCATCCAATTATATATATATATATATATATATATATATATATATATATATATATATATATATATATATATATATATATGAAATAATGAACATGTATATGTGCCGGTTCATGTATAGAAATGATGGTGAAGCAATGGAATTATATATATATATATATATATATATATATATATATATATATATATATATATATATATATCATCTGCATTGTATAATTTTGTACTTGGACCAATGGACTTGTACGAAAACAACATACAGTTTTTCTCTCATCCAAGAATAGTAATATATGGGAAATGGGGGTCAAAATGGGCTGTTGGGGGTCATACGGGAAATTAACATGGAATGGGCACTTGGGGGTCAAACCTGTTTATAGGGTCAAATGGTAACCTGTCTTGAGCGACCATGTCATTTACGACCACAATCGTAATGCACGGATCGATTTTATTATATAAACGCACTGTCGTGAGCGACTACCTGCAGAACGCGACCAGCGACCACGATTTCTTGGCACAATATGCATTTCGACACTGCTATGAACGACCACATCGGAAAAACAGATGAACACAACTGAATTTTATTTAATCCTTTGTAACCGCGACCACTTAAAAAGTAAAGACTGTAGGCTGGCTACCGCTTTCGTAAACTTTACAGGTCATGCATGTAGTGTTATATGTTACGGATTGTAAACCAGACTAGAGTATCACGAGAACTGAGACAAACACCACTGACCATTATTTAATCCTTTGTAGCAACGACCGTTTAAAAGTAAAGATTGTTCTGAACAAAATCAAACAAACAAACCAAAAAAATGAGGCTGGCTACAGGTTCCGTAAATTTTACAGGTCATGCATGTAGTGTTAGAAGTTATGGTTTGTAAACCAGACTAGAGTACATGGAATCAGGACACAATTAATACTTCCGGTTCAGTACCCACGAATGTAGTCCGAGTCTATTTTTAGATCCTTTTTTCCTCTCTCATTTTGGTGGTGATGTATGCATTAGATTTAGTCATTCTTAGTATTGATTTAAAGGAAATTGGTTATTGTTTAGAATATGAGCATTATAGTGTGGTTGTATGTGTGTATTTTGGCGACAGTGCACAGTGAGTAATGAGGCATTGGTGCTGATCCGGAAGTGAAATCTGTGACTCATTGCACGTTGCTTTGTTTACAGTCCAGCCATTCACAAGAATGCCGGTTAACCTTTGACAAGAACTTCAGCGTAAGTTCATCTTTGAAGATACTTTACAGCAACATATGATTTATTAGGATTTGGACACAGTGGAAAGTTCAGTACTGACAAACAAATGTAGAGACTATATAGGAAAATTAATTGTGATCTGATTCCTGTATGTAGATAGGTTATAAAAGTTTAAATTGTTATCCTGAGTTTATTATTGAAGGTAGATGCATGAAATTTGGACATTTTGTGTATATTACCTTTAAAAATAGAACTATGAAATTAAAAATTAAAAAATTTAAATATGTTTAAAAATTTGAATTAATTTTAATTTTTTTTTTTTTTTTTTAAATGCACCTTGTTGGGTTGATACTCATTATTATCAGCATGTATGTATTCCTACACCTTATACAAGTTGCAATGTCGGATATTTTTGAAATTTTGTCTGAGAAAATCTTGTTCAATTCTGTGCCTGCACCTAACAGTACTTGCATACTCTGGACAGGAAATGTAACATCAAATAGGTTATATGGGCTATTGTCATATAGGGACCCTGAGACTAATGTTTGGAAAAAGAAACATGTCCACAGACTGGCATTAATGATAAAGATGAGAAGTCTCAACATTCCAAAAGAGTTAGATGCATCGCATTTATGCCACAACAGTTTGTGTGTTACTGCGGACCACCTCGGCCTGGAACCCCATCGTATCAACAATAATAGGCAGTACTGCAAAGGATATGGGAATTGTTTTGGACATGGTGAATTTTCAAACTGTATGCTACAGTTGAAATTGTGATATGGAATAATTGCAGGTATAATAATATGCCCTGCACACCCACCCACCCACATCCATATAGAAATGTATATTAGCATGAAATGGCTGGCTTGCTGGTTGCATGGATAAAATGGGATTAGTTGATTGATTGATTGATTGATTGATTGATTGATTGATTGATTGATTGATTGATTGATTGATTGATTGATTGATTGATTGATTGATTGATTGATTGATGGATGGATGGATGATTGTTTGTGTTGAGTAAGAAGGATATAATAAGGAAAGAGGAACTGGTCTTTATTTTTTTTGACCATGCTGGCATGACAGCTTTATCTTACATAATACATTCACTCATTTATTTATTCATTCATTCATTCATTTATTCATTCAGTCAGTCAGTCAGTCAGTTCTTGTTATGTTAGAATATGTTATTATTTATTTATTTATTTTTTAAAAATTTTATTTCTTTATTTATGTCTTCATGTTTCGAGAAAACTGTTTCGACCTCTCCATAGATCTCATCAGGTGGTAGTAGGTAACAACTGCACATAACATGCGTTGTGTTACCTACGGATTTCCCCACGACAGTTTTCCTTTCTGTATTATGTGTTTTCCATTGTGTCTTTGGGCACTGTCATTTTGTACATGGATTAAGATCATCTTTTCTGTCTGCAGTGTCCTTGGCTCCTGCTTAAACCTGTGCATAGGAGTGATCACCCTTGGAATGACTGTCCAATAAGCCTTTGCAGTAATCAGATTTCCTGTTTCCGGGCTGAGTTCGATACCGAAGATGAGCCTGTATCATATTTCCCCGTCTTGCCAGTATTCGTTTCCTGGTTTCCGGACGCTTATGATACAACTGATGGTAAGTACAGGTTTGATCCATTTCATTCAGTGATCTCAGAGTCCTTGGTGAAAGTATACCTCCCAAGTGTTTTACTTTTCTTTTCAATGATGATCCAAGTCTGTTATTGAGCCTGTGTATTGTTGAATGCACTCTTGCCTCAAAGTTTCTTGAATTGTTAACATTTTTAGGTACGGAAACACTGATTGATCTGTTCACAACCTCACATTTATGTGTGTTTGTATTAAGTTGCAGTCAGTCTTTGTACAACATCACAGGAAAGTTTCATTTTCAGCACTTCCAGGAGAATATTCTTATCACTTTCTGTCATGTTTAGATGAGTCACTTGATGAAGTCCCAGAAATGCAAATCATATCCACCAACTGTTAGTACTTCCTCCCCCACAAACCTTAGAATAATGCTGACATTTTTTGCAGTCCCCAGAATAACATTGTAGAGCAGAATCCAGTACTTGGGGAAGTTGACATTGGATAATTCTAACATCACCACCAGTGTCTTCCATCATTTGTTTGAAGATCAAAACTGCAGCGGGCTTTAACATCTTGACTGAGAATTGTCTGCTTAAGCTTTTTTCCTTCTCTTGTTCTTATTCCCAGAAACATATTTTTCACTAAAAGCTGCAGAACTGCACTGTTTGAGATCAGGACTCTCACATCTGTTGTCTTGATTGCCATTACGATGGATGATATCATTCCACATTTCCACATTTTTATTCATACAGATCCTACGTGTCCCTTCATGCTGATTCACTTCTGTCTCTTTCAGGGTCAGTCTTGCTTTGGATGATGGCCGTAGAATTCTAGCAGACCCAGGTGTGCCATTACAGTCTGGTGCCACAACTGACTGGAGACCCCTACCTGTCGGCTTCGTCACTGCCATGAGAGAGAACTTGTCTGCATCTATTCTTCTGGTCACTTGAGCAGATGCAGCACTGGAACTTGGTAGAGTATCATCAGTCAGAAATCTGACCCCTTTGTTATGTGGAATATTTCCTGGTTTAAAAAAAGTTTTCTTCTTCTTGGTGTACCCTTTCATGGTTTCAGATAAAATAACTGCATGTAAAAGTACAAGAATTATCCTCTCTCCCCCTTATATAACTGGGAAAAGGTGTGCTGCCCTGGTATCATATAACTTCACGAACTCTTCAATACCATTGGATCCCTAGCATCTAACAGCTCCTCCCCTTAAGGGGTGAAAATTACATCACTACCTTAGTTACTACCCCTAACTAGCGTATTCAGATGCTACCAGATTTCAGGTGCTACCTATTATTGACAGGCCCTGGTTTAATTACTTCACACCTGATAAGGAAAACCATTGATGTTTGTGATAAAGGATTGGAGACATGTTGCAACAGAACAAAATTTGTCAACTTGAGTTTTTAAATTTTCATGAAAATTTAATTTAAATTCAAATTTTTAAATAAAAATATGTATCCTATTTTAAAATGGACTCTCCACTGAGAGTTTAGCAGCCAGGTTTAATTTCTAGTAATTTCCAGATTTGTATGAGGACTAAAAACTAACTACAGTTTATTTCAAGTGTTGATCTTAATTAATAAATTCACCATTCAACTTTAAGTTTTGCGCATTGTTCACAGTCGGCCATTTTGAAATTCATACTGTTTGTAATACAATGGTGTCCGATAAAATTTATATGCATGCATCAAATTCATTGAAACTTTGCAGCAGTATTTCAGACACATTTATTTGAGTTTTTTTCCATTCAGGTGAAAATGTCTGACCCTGATAGGAATCAGGACACAATTAATACTTCCGGTTCAGTACCCACGAATGTAGTCCGAGTCTATTTTTAGATCCTTTTTTCCTCTCTCATTTTGGTGGTGATGTATGCATTAGATTTAGTCATTCTTAGTATTGATTTAAAGGAAATTGGTTATTGTTTAGAATATGAGCATTATAGTGTGGTTGTATGTGTGTATTTTGGCGACAGTGCACAGTGAGTAATGAGGCATTGGTGCTGATCCGGAAGTGAAATCTGTGACTCATTGCACGTTGCTTTGTTTACAGTCCAGCCATTCACAAGAATGCCGGTTAACCTTTGACAAGAACTTCAGCGTGAGTTCATCTTTGAAGATACTTTACAGCAACATATGATGTATTAGGATTTGGACACAGTGGAAAGTTCAGTACTGACAAACAAATGTAGAGACTATATAGGAAAATTAATTGTGATCTGATTCCTCATGCAGATTGTTCATTCGGAATTACCTCGGCTGCTTCTCAGAGACTAAATTACGAACAGTAGGATTGACCGCGAAGTCGCGAATGGCTGATTGTTCTAAAATAACACAACTCTGAACGACCCTATCACGAGAACTGAGACAAACACCACTGATCTTTATTTAACCTTTGTATCAACGACCGTTTAAGATGTAAATATTGTTCTGAACAACAACAACAACAAAAAATTAGGCTGGCTACCGGTCCGTAAATTTTACAGTTCATGCATACAGACTGTACACCAAACTAAAGTACATGTCACTAACTGCCATTGTAGTTTCAAGGTCAATGTAGCGGTCGCATACATCGTTTGTCTTTGGGGTTGATCCATGCCTCTGGTGAATGATGTCTTTGTTTTTGTTTTTAATACCAGTAGGGGAGATTCGTTTTCCGGATTCGATTGTCATTGTTAAAGGCTTGTGTTGTTCGTTTTGTTATTGCTACAGTGTTTACAGTCCTCACACAAAGCCGTCATTTGTTCACCTTAGTGGAGTCGGTTACACCCTTTGTTTATCGAGTTAATCCCTTTATGTATTCGTTATTTCCCTAAGCCTCATCAAAACCGCTACAGTCGTTATTACAATTGATGACTGATAACGTTAACACCTAGCACCTTAATAACAATGGCAGAATCTACAACGAAAAAGAGACAAATTCTAACAATAGAGGAAAAAATGAATGTAATAAAAAGATGTAAAAAAAGTGAGACCCGTCACAAAACATCAGCCAGTTTAAACGTTGGAAAAACTCAAATTCAGGGTTTTATAAAAGACAAAGAGTCAATTAGAAATGAATTCATATGCTAATACATGTATATGTGATCTTCAAATATAAATGTAATTCATGTTTAATGATAGATGTATATCTTTATTGCTATATAAAACTATTTTCAGATAAATGCATGAAAAATTGTAACAAGAAGTATAAATAAAGAATGCAATATAAACAGTGCTGAATTTCGACCTTGGAAACTGGTCTTTTTGTACAAACCTGTTATGAGAGACCACCTGTCATGAGAGACCGCTTTTTGTTGGCAGAAGGGGCGGTCTCTCAAGACAGGTTTTACTGTATTAGATTTCACCTGTAGCATTTTACGCCCTTTGTGACGTTTACGTGGTCTACTGCAGCATTGACTGAAAGTGTCACGATTTCCAGGTACGAGGTTTACTGGTCTTTATGACATTTAACGGTAGCCAGTAACTGCTGCACTGTGACATTTAGGGGTGATTTGCACGAGATGTCACCGTTAAATGTAATTTTTAGCGTTTGTGACATTTACATGCTGGACACGGCGTCATTGCGCGGGCTTCGGGAGTCTCACCGAAAATCAGCAAAAAGATCAGTGCAGATTGCAAAATTCAATTCATTGAGAGTGGCACAAACATAGCGTTCAATTTGCCATCTTTATAACATGTCCAGTCAGTTCCTCTATTCTGTGTTTTAGTAAAAGGCATAAAAAAAAAGTATTTTATTGTAAGTAAAACAACTTCCTTCTATGTTTGCATTAGTTATATTTATCTTTAATAATAATAATAATAATAATAATATTAATAATAATAATAATAATAATAATAATAATAATAAGGACAGTTCCAATACTTAAGCCACGGTACCAACCTTTCTGTAATTTTGTATATAAATGATCTGTTAATGTTCCTTTTTTTCCGGTTTTTTTTTTTTATATATATTTTTTTTTCATTTTCGGTGTTTAGGCATGTCTGTTAATTGAAAAAGAAAAAGAAAAAAGTTAGCAAATTTAACCGGATAATGAATGAAAACGAACAAAATATGAGCGAAAAGGACTGAATATAAATTTATAAGAGTATGGATGATACTTTTTTGTTTAAGAAATTAAGATATATTTTTATTACTTGAAGTTACTAAGACTTAATTTGCAAGTGTAATTTAAATAATTAAAAACTAACGTCCTCTCGTAACTTCTATTTCTTTCTATTCTTGACTCCTTTGATTATAATAACTTTTCATGAAATTATGTTAAAGTGATTTAGCAGTAGCAGTAGAGTTGTGCCATTGACCCATGTTTGACACCTGGATACGTTCAAATGTTATCGACAAGAGGTTTTTGCAATTTCAACCATAACCACCACCCTCCGACACCCCCCCCCCCCCCCGCCCAAAAAAAAAAATAATAATAATAAAGAAAAATGATACTGCTCTGTTACATCACAAGCTTATTTCATAGTCAACTAAATTACATTAATAATGTGTACTCAATTTTGAAATTTTACAAGACATTGCAATAACACTCACAATACATATTAAGAAAATACTTTTAAGTAATAATAATTTGTTAATGTCCCTTTCAACTTATTCTCGGTATCTTTACGTTCATTTTGAGTTGAAATTATATCATTGTTATTATTTTCGTTCATTTTCGGTGATTATACTTCTTCTATTTCAGCTATGCACTTTAGAGAGACTATCCCTACCCCCACCACAGCCACACATACCATTTCTAAAACTAACTTGAATTGAATGGCGGGCGCCCCCAAGAACGTTTTCTTCAAGGTTGACATAATGTCTCGCCCGCTATGGTGCATGGTTTACAAACCTAACATGGCGAATAGAGCAAGAAAAGTAGGCCAATGCGACGAGTAGGTGTGAATATCAGTCATCGAAATTAACGCACTTACAAATGACATAATTGTGCAAGCAGTAGTCTTAAAGACATGAGATCACTGCAGATACTTAGCATAATCATTGTACGCGAAACGTAAGCCACTGTGACCATGTGACCAACTCTTGCTTTTGCTGAGGATTACTTTTCAAGATGATTGCGCTCATTGAGTCTTGAAACTATGCAAGAGTATCAAAGAAACTAAGGTAAATGCAGTAGTAGTGAGAAGCATAGGTACTTCTTAAGATAACTGAACCCATCAATTGCATAAGTGCAGTCTCAATCAAATGGATTTAAACCAAAACTTCGTATAATTATTTGTGAATTATATCAAAATGTAGGTTAGTGTGACCTACTCTTGCTATTGACGAAGATTACTTTTCAAGATGAATGCATTCTTCAAGTTACATGAATCCAGATAAAACTGTCAGAGCAATGAAGATACATGCCAAAACTAAACATTAACACACAACGCAGTCGAAAAGTAATTATTATCTGTTATCTATGCCTTGCAGGTCAGACTGCTAATAAGTGTAATGCATGTATTGTGAAAGTCTTTTTCTATATTGTTCTGTAAAGGAAGAAAAGCCTAGGATCATTCCAGATTTGAGAGACGAAACAAAAACCGCTTTCATTCAGTGTGCATTCGGATATTGTCGTCAGTCGTGCAGATAAACTCGGCGCAAACTATTTTTCCGGGGATAACTAAATTGTTGCAAAGTGATGGGAAATTAAATGTCGTAAATGTATTCAGGATGACTTCCAATAACTTCTCGAAATAGAAAGTTCCCATCTTAATAGAACGTGAACTAATGTTGCTAATTAGATTAAGAATGTGCACATTTAGACAATTTCAAAAAAATGTTTGTCAACCTCGACCAATACTTACGAAGTTTTGATGTTTCACAAACGGGTACCATTGATTATACAGTTTAAAAATTTCAAAAACAAAAACAAAAAAAAAAAAGAAGAAAGAAAACCACATTTTTGCAACTTAAAGAATAAATTGTTACATTTCTTTGAATATTGTTGGGAGAGCTGATAAATTATAGCTCGTAGTCGAGGACAAACAACGCAGATATACATCCCCTCTTATGCTCTTGATTCATAAGTAACTGAAGGAGATTTCACAGTAGATTTTCAAGATCCTGCCTGATATTGTTCCTTAAAACAAGGTACAAATCTAGGCCTTCGTATGGGTCAGTAGGGAACGCTAGTCTCTCTTCATTCATGATGAATGCACATAAGTCAAATATTTCCTTGTCACAAGGATATGTTTCAATAAAAAGACACTCGGCTCTGCAAGCATCTATGTCTTCCATTGGGACACCACACTGATAATTGCGAGTTCCATATAATGTAGGAATTTGGTATATAACTGCAGGGCGTCCACTTTGCATAATTGAGTTTCTTGTTGGCCGAATGAGATGCACGTTCCACACCTTCACAACTTCATCCAACTCGTCCTGCAATATTTGTAGAACTCTCAGTTACACACCCATCTTCAACAGTCTATACATATTATTTTCAAGATAGAAATTATATTCTTGTAATTTTGATACGGAAGAAGTATGCTTGTATAGTAAATATTTCACGGCCTAAAGGATTATTTTAGGTGAAACATAACGATTTTAACACAGACAGAATTTTTGGAACAAATTTTCTTGCAGAGTAAATAGTTAAGCAACAAAATGAGACGATGAAAATTTACCTGTCTTCCAAAACTTAAAAAAAAGAAAACATTTTAACAGCCTTTATGAAACATAAAAATATATGTCAATGATGCACAACAGATGGGATACAACTAGAGAGGATTGTCTTTCATGCTTGTGACTTACGTATTTCCCATTTTGGTCTATGACATATTTATTCAATATATCTTCTGCCGAAGTTCAGAGGTCATAAATTCTCAAAAACTGGTATATATTCAAGTTTCTTTGTAGCCAATGATAGAGAAGCAATAGGGACTTTTAAGTAATAAGACTATACCAAGTTTTTCATTTTCTCTCTTCATTTCTCTCTCTCTCTCTCTCTCCCTCTCTCTCTCTCTCTCTCTCTCTCTCTCTCTCTCTCTCTCTCTCTCTCAGACAGTCCAAATGTCAACATATATTGTATACACTCTGTATTTATGGTTTGTAAGAGTGAGCTCAGGTCTCCTTAACCCTTGTACTGTCACCTTTTTGTGTGAGGGAATAAATAATTTTTAAAAAAACAACAAGACATCATCATAATCACCACAGGTTCATATAATCAAGAACTCAAGAACAACATTATTTAATGCTTATATCTTTTACGAGGCTAAAAGTCTTTTGACATTTGCGTACATACAAATATGTGACACCAAGCACGTGACCCACCATGATATACCTAGCAGACTGGTATATGATTAAAAGCACAATACACCGCACACAGCACAAACAAAAACAAAGAAACACGCACATGCACATACAAATACGTGTCGAACTGTTCTATGCGATGTAAGACGGTCAACATTTAATACAGCTTAGTCTTGGAGGAATAGCAATACAATTATCCTCAGTATTCCAGGTGTTCATCACAACCCTTTATGCATCTAACATGTATAGACATGCTCAGTATCCAGGTTTCAATCCATTTTTATAATATATATAATAAGCAGTGAAGTCAAATACTAAAGACAGTATCATAAAACCAAAATGTATTGTTACAAGAGACATTTTTCTCAGTAATTCTTCCAATTTTAAAAGTGTGCTCACTTTCTCGGCAGATAAATCCCAAGCTGACACAGCACCTACATAAAAATCACCCTAAACCGCGGAGATTTTGAACACAGGCAAGACTCATCACGCGATTATGTAAAACTGGGTATAGCCCCTATGACATTGTTGAGATAATGAGTGTTGTGCAAACTTCTGCAAACTGACTGTATATACTTCCAAAATAATTTGATTTAGTAATTAATATATGAAAAAAGTCGCAAATCAATTTTACATACAGCCCTTAAGTATTGATGAAAATGAGTATAGCGTTTATAACGGACTATATTCAGTTTAATATGACATGATCATGTGACCGCATGATCAGTGTGTTCAACATGTAAGTGGTTCAGTTGCGGTTTTCATTAGCGTGCTGTTTCAGTCTGGGATTTAGTTGCTAAAAATGTACGCACAACTTTGAAAATTGAAAGAATTTGTGAGGAAAAAAATGTCTCATCCAACAATAACTTTAGATTTTCTGATACAGACTTTAATACCAACATTGAAATTAGTTGTAATGTTAACCGGATGAAACAGACAAGCTTTTCCCTAATACCCGCTTTAAAACATACAAAGAGATTTCGACGAGGGGGTACACAACACAAATGCAATAAAGGAATAGCCCCGAGCCGAAATCCCCAAAGGGATTAAGTGCCGACCCCATGTGAGTTGAGATTTCACTTCACTACTGATTATGTGTGTTCATAATTAGTCATCTATACCCAAACTTTCTCACTAAAGGTTATAAAGTTTGTACCTGAATCATTCCCATGAAGCAAAACTGTAGAATGCTTTTGTCCACAAAATCTCCATCAAAGTGACCGTCATCTCGAATATGTTGAAAGAGATCAATCCAGAATTCCGCACATTGTTTTCGAAAATGTCCCCACCAGCACTCGATCCTCTGGTTATGGGTACTAGCACCTTCTAAGAATGCGTTTTCATTAACGTGTTCATTCTGCCTGTTTCTCCTCAAAAAGCGCTGGAAACTCTTGACGTAACAATTTTCAGTTCCAAGGTCGCCTCTAACGAGAGTGGGTACTCCACCGAATTTCCCAATAGTACTTATAAAATAACCGCCTATGCTTCTTGGATCGCTGGAATTGTGATATACATAGAGCCATACAATATTTCTTGAATATCCGTCGATACATCCATTTATACAGAAATCGTAGGGCTTCAGCTTGTCATACGAATCAATGTGCCAGATATAATTTGGTCCTTTGGCAAAATATTCCCGTCTATTGAGACGCCGTGCTCTTCTAGCCTGGCATCCGTTAGGATCCAAAGCGGAAAGAATGAGGCGCACATCTTCTTTTCTAACTTTTAAGCCATTTGCCATACATTTTGCGTGCATCCAGCGATATCCATGTAATTGTCCTGAACTGTTGATTTCATTGGATATAAAGAATACGACATTTGCTACATCGTTGTACTCTTTATGCCTTGAAAGACCTCTAAATTTTAGTATGCGTTTTAAATGACGTTCACTGATGGTAATCCCACGTTGAACAGAAAGAACAATGATAATGTCTTTATAAAGAAGTCCGAGTTTGAAGTAGAACTTAATAAGTTCAATTCTGACATCAACATCCACCATTTTAAGGCAATAATCAAGTACATTAAGTATACCGAGGGAACAAATTGTTGAACCAGAGGAATGAAACCATAACTTAAGGGAATGAAATACTAGTACTAAACTGAGGGAAAGAAATGCTATTTCAGAGAAAAGAATGTTAATTTGTAAATGATAATTTGAGCGAACGAAATGATAATTTGAGGGAACGAATTGTTATTTTGAAGGAACGAAATACTAACTTGAGGGAACGAATTATTAATTTGAGGGAACGAAATATTATTTTGAGGGAACGAATTAGTAATTTGAGGGAACGAATTGTTATTTTGAGGGAACGAAATACTAACTTGAGGGAACGAATTATTAATTTGAGGGAACGAAATATTATTTTGAGGGAACGAATTAGTAATTTGAGGGAACGAAATAGTATTTTTCACCTCATGTCCTCTCCGGGGCTCCGTAGGAGTGACTGTGCACTTAGATGAGAATTAATCACTCAGTAGACATGCGGGTGTGTCTGCTACGCACGAATGACCATACCAGCGACTTTGTAGCATCATTTTTGGCGATGTGTGCATGGTCGAGATGGTACAGGGGTTAATGCTTACAGGCAACGCGATGGGTGCCATTACCCGCGTACCCGGGTTCGAATCTAAAGTGAATCTCCTCAAAACCGGGTTCGATTCTCAAGTGAAACTCCTAAAACCGAAACCTCAGTATAAAGGAATCCACTCAAGACCGAAATTGTTGGGTAATCCCGAATTTTTCCTTCTTTAATATCATCATTTTTTCCCAGTAAACCGAGACCTCTCAACTCCGAATATCGAAACTAATTTCGATCCCAAATTTCAATTGTAGGCTAACCCACCCTCTCCATAAAACCGAAACTTGGTAATGTATTTACCTGCTAAATTTCTGACACACACCAGAACAGATTAATTGCGGTTATCATATACTGTTGTAAGCTTATTATTCAAATGATTAAATTCAGATCTCCACAGTCATACATGGAGTCCTACATAGAACAGTGGAAATCTGATTTTAATCAGATTGGTTTATCTGTGAGACAAAGAACCGGAAAATGTCCCAAAGGCATGCGAGGTTAAAACAATACCTGACACAGATCAGGGTTGACATTAGGACAATCTGAAGTCGTTTTGCTCGATAAAAAAAGAGCCAGCTTTTAAGGCCAAATATTAATATCTAAATATATCTAAATGCTTGTAAGCCATTTAAGAAAAATGATGTGTATTTGCTTCTTATCTGATTGTGATTGATGCTATTCATTTGTATACATGATCAATAGAACATTTTTTTTTTAAATTATCTATCAGGGCTTTATTGACCAGGCATGTGGCCTCGCTTTTGATGCTTTGCTGACGGAGATTGACAAAACCGTAATCTAAAAGCCAGATGCACTCATTTGATTTTCAGTGGAGAAAAATCATTACATGTATTTAAGTAGCCATGTTGTTGTCGTTGACGACTGTAATACCCTCCGGTATTTTATAGGAGGAACCCAGATTTCATATTCTGGGTGTTCTGTCTGGGTAATTAATAGAATATATATATATATATATATATGTATGTATGTATACACACACACGAATAAAATAATATGGTTGTGGAGGTGGTGGAGGATTAGTGTGATACTACACATGTACCTTCTTTTTTCACATAAGAACTAATATAAACGACTTCATTGTATAATAGAGTAATCCACTGATTATAAATAAATATATACATTTGTATTCATAACGGGGACTGGTTGCAATGCTGAGGAAGTGAATGTGATCATACTTTTAACTTTGAAATATGTACATTGGTAATGGGAATGTAGCAGGAATATTGTACTGAGAATACATTTTTATTAAGTACAGGTGGAAGTAGTAGAAGTTGAAATTCTTGCTCTCAGGCGATGCAGGTTGTAGATGAGGCTTCTACCGAGACATTCCATTTCCTGGATCTGATCAGTGCTTAAGTTAAAGGCGGTCTTAAGGCACTGCAACATGTCCGATGTCTTTGCTCAGAATATCAGCTCCGCCTGCCGTACAAGACTGGACGGATCTATTATGTTGAGAATTGTTTCACCACTTATTATGATAAGAATGAGTCATCATTTATAATGAATGTTTTTCGGCACCACCACTTGTATGGTAGTTTCCCTTTGCTTTTGTCCCTTTTATTGATGATCACTCTTGAGAACGAAAGAGATCATTCTGGCCGCCCCATTGCGGAGGTGTCACTCCTTCCGATGTGCGATGGTTACATCGTTGGGCTGCGAGAGGTGTACCTGCTTCGAACTGCAAAAGGAAAATCAGAACTCCAAGATGCAAAGGCGTAGGAACTTTTATTAAAATCAAACAACACTCAATAAAGGAATTACACTTGAAGTTATATATTCTAGATATAGAAATACACATACAATTTTATTATATTTATTCAAAGCCTACCAACTTCATACGATTCTGTAATTTCTGTCTTTTAAACTAAGATGCAAGTAATTAAACATCGAATGAGCCAAAGATAGCCAAAATGTACTTAGAATATGGTAAGAATTCACTATTTCGAACTAATAGCGAAATGGTTTTGTCGTAAAGACAAATTATTAAATGTTTGAACCTTAAATATCAAAATATCATGTTTTGTAACTTAAAGGTAAGTTTTTTCTAAATTAATTATCATGGAGCATGAAGTTGGCAGCAAGTCGTTTTAACAATACTACAATTACAATACATATAAATTCCTGGTAACATTTGCACAATCCGTAAAACATTATAGTTCATAATTAGACTTACATTGCTGTGGTGATATGAGGTCAAATGATAATTATAGTTGCCATATGTTTAACATGGGAATGAATTTATAGGGTCGAAAGTGTTTATAGGGTCATACGCGAAATCCTATGTTAAAATGGTTTCATAGGTTTAACATGGGGATGGGATTATAGGGTCAAAAGTGTTTATAGGGACCAAAGGGAATGCTAATGTTAATACTATCCAAACAGAGCCACTACAATCCAGCACCCTCTCTTTGATTACAATCCAAACACACACCACTACACTCCAAGAAAAGGACGGGAGCTATACCCTCACACAAACATACTATACAATCTCACACAGGTAGGCATCGGTAGGAGTGTTTATAGACACACTACTATACCCTTACATACTATCACAAGAGAAGGGATTTTAAGTTTTAGTTTTTTCTGAAAGACATGCACGAGCACATACACAAACATACAAAAATTGGCAATGATTCAAGGTTGACAACGTTTGTAACGTAAGACTAGAGCTCCAATCATTTAGTACAGTGTCATTTTGCCATCGATGCACACTACGTTTCTGAGCTAAAGAAAATAGATAACCATAATGTTCACAAAACCACTTTTCTATTGACCGCTAACCTGACTCGTGGACTATTTTGACCTACTGTGAGCATAGTGCACAGAAAGTAGCATCACTTGAACATTCTTATATAATAAAAAAAGATAAACATTAATTTCGACACATTTACGTACTAAAAGCTAGTAGTGGTTAGAATCTACTGCCCTGCATACACGCCGTTTCGTACTGATTGACCTAGTTACGCGAATAGCATCTTTAGCTACTGTGAGCATAGTGCACACAATGAAATATTGTCAAATGAACGTAGTAATATTTTTCAAAACCTATGGTTTGCCACAAACAGAAAGAAGATTACCCTTTTTATGAGTTTCTGAAGACAAGGGTAAATTCTATGATAGAAAAGTTCATTGGCAATTTTTTTGCATTCATCATTTTAAAAAAGTAGTGTTATATTTCTTGTCGAATGACTTAGATATATGTCATGTTTTGCTGCACACGCCTTGCGGCTACAAACAATGTTAAAACATTGCCTAAACCATAGACGGGAGTAACAGTAAAAACACATCTTGTTTTATCGACAGTCTGAAATTGACTGACTGAAAATAGGGCCTACATTGTTTCATTTTTACTTAACGCATGTTTTGGCTCTAGAATGAGAGCGCAGAATAAGACGGGTCATACTCTAGTCTTTGTTTTTCTGAAAAAGGTAGATCTAATGTCAGAAATGTTTCTCGTGAGACATTTGCAGTGCCAAATTAGGATTACCCATACACAAAGCTATCTGACATGCACAAGCACAACTTAACTCAAGATTTTATATAATCCATGAAATTTACAAATTGAAGAAAAAATCGTTCTACAAAGTTTTAGAGGTGCAAGTTTTTGAAAAATTTACAAAACTGAAGTAACATTTCACGTAATCATTGTGACTACTGCCAACATTTTTAGAGAGGTATCTTAAAAAACGGGAACATATACCATTATGATTTCAATCTAAATCATTGTATAAGAAATTTAGTGTGCGTATGTGTAGGCTTTTGAAACGGAGATAGAATGACATTACGACGGAGAGAGAGAGGTATTTTATTCCTACTTTAAAAAATATCAAGGCACTTACGTTTGTTATGGTATATTTTCCTCATGAAATTTTAAAAAAACACATCCCATTTAAAAAATTACATCGATCGGAACAATCCACCTTTTTTGTAAAATATCACAAGATTGAATTGGAGACATAGTCTACTAAAATTCTTCTGTCGAAAACGTAGTTGTAACGTTCTCACAAAATATTACATCTAAACATTCCTTGATTTATTTTGACCTAAGACTGACACAATTTTCATTGATCACAAATTGTACGATTGGGTTGTGCATTAGCTTATATTTTGAAACGCGACTAACGGTCAGATGCAGAAAAACACGTCTAATCTTCTCACTGTGTCAATTGCGACTGTAGCCGATTTCAAGCGAACACGGTAAGAAATTTTTTTAGCCAATCAAATTACGTATACTGAGTGACAAAGTGTTTTGCTCTAGGTAGTGTGGCAAAATAATGCCTATGATCTGGCTTTTTTACCATTGCAGTGCAGACAGACTAGAGTGAATTTGCAATCATGTAAAGTATTCGTCTCCTGTTACATTCATTCTCGCCAGGCTAAATAGTGAACTGTAACATTTATCGGCTCCCGTTTTGAAAGTGACAACAAAAAAATTGTTACTTTTGAATACACACTCACATAGGCAGAGAGAGAAGGCTACAATATTTAGTGACCTTTTTTTTCTCCAAGCTAGTGCATTTGGGGGCTTTTATGAATTTAAGATTTCTGGTAAAGTTGCAAGTGTGTGTTTTACAAACGACAAACATCGGATAGACATTTTTGTAGTGACACATATAAGGTTGAGAGTTTGAAGTCAAAGGACAAACCGAAGAAAACATCGATCTGAATAGCAGTCACTTGCGCCTAAAACTCAAAGTACTCAAAATGGACAACACCAATCCTGGACCCGATGACAGTGTAGCTCCCGTCAATAATTTCATGCATTCGTTGTTCAGCAGAGTGGATTTGTACTTGAATAACAAACTGGTCAGCATCAGTATGGATACTTACCCTTACCAAGCGTACTTGGAAAAATTTTGGACGTACGGACAAGAAGCCAAGAACACCCATCTGGATGCTTCCGTGATATGGAAACCTGACACCTTGGACAAGTTCAACGACACAGCGTTGACTGCAGATAACAATCCTCACAATGTTGGATTTAACGTACGTCGAAAGAAAATCAGACAAGGCGCACTTTTGAACTGATGGATCGTTTGCATTTGGACAATAGGTTGCAAGACAAGTATTTATTGAACAGAGTGGATGTACTCTTGAGACTGAATCGCAGTATTACCGTCTTCCATTTGATAGCTAATGCGAACCAGTACAAAAGCATCATCGAAGAAGCCAGACTTTACGTGCGCTGTGTAGAAGTGTTTCCTAAAGTAGCCAACGACAGTTCAAACTTTGAGCAGAATGACAGCCACGTATAATGTGCGATGAGTGGAAGTGAAAACGTTTACCATTACTTCTGAACTCCGATCCAAAATCGAAGATCATGTGTTCCAAGGACAGCTCCCCAAACGTTTGCTGATTGGCATCGTCAGTAATGCAGCCCTGAACTGAGCCATCGATCAAAATCCTTTCGACTTTCAACACTTCAACGTCTCCAAGATAGAAGTCACTCGTGATGGTCAGACGTTGTGTACCAGACTTTTTGAACCTAACTTTGCCAAGAAAAATTACTTGAGATCTTACTTGACTCTGTTTGAAACCACAGGACAGTTTGGAAGCAATAGTAGCCACGGTATTTCGTACAAGGATTTTGCAGGAGGATATGCTTTGTGTGGATTTGATTTCACTCCCGACCAGGCAGCGACGAAGGACATTTCCACCCTATCGTTTAGAACTTCAGTTTGCCACAGCTCTAGTCAACACAGTGAATGTTACCTTGTATGCAGAATTTGACAATACCCTGGAAATCAACAGTTTGAGAGAAGTGATTCTAGATTATTAGAAGAAAAGATGCAACACGAAGAATCTATGGAGATAGGCGATGATGATGGTTTCTATACAGAAGAAGATGAAGATGAAGACACTATAGTCATGATGCCAAGATGGCCAGAACAAGAAAAACAGTTGGTCTTCTATTTTGATAAGAAGTTAGCTGAAGAAATCACACAAACGAACAGTAATGATTATTATACGTGTGATCGAAATACCAAAATCTACATGATGAGTGTAGAAGAAAAGTTGGCACAATATCTTGACAACGCATGGGATAGGATATCATAAAGGCATAGTTTGAGAGAGTGGTATAAAGAGTTGCAGGATAATTCCTTACCTTCATTAACTTCTCTGGAGACCGAACGCATCTTAGCTTTCTTGCAACAGAGTACAGAGGCTGCCCGTCGTTCATCGACTTACTTGAGAGATATTTTCAAGGAGAAAGTGAAGTGTGAATTGAGAACGTATCCATTTAGTGCCTTCTTTTGATTGTGTGTACTCTAGAAAAGATGATAAAATAGAAAAATGTTTTTTGGTGTGAACATGATAGTTATTTCTTGTCTTTTAACTCAGAAACGACGTGTGCATCGATGGCAAAATGTCTTAGATCATTGGAAGTTCAGTTTGACATCACAACGTTGTTAACCCTGTAGATACGTTCATGTTTAATATTGTTTGTTTGTATTTTGAGTTAGAGAAGCTTCTTCTTTTTAAAAATGTTTGAAAAATGGTATTGTCTTGTTTATTTTATTGAAAAAATTGTATGCACATGCTCTTTCACATCTCTCTATCGATCTTATGAACCTACTCTTTCACATTTCTGTCTATCGATCTGGGTCATGTTTTCTTTCACGTCAGCGTACCGAATCGGAGAGGACATTTTCCATCACGTCCGTGCTTCAAATCCCCAGTCTACCCTTGTTTGTATATGATAGTGTGTGTCTATTTCATCCCCTTCTTTTAGATCCTACCACTGTGATGAGATAGTAGATTTGTGTGAATGTAAGTATAATGTGTGTAAAGTACTCCTACCCTTTTCGGTTGGTTAGCAAGTGTCGGAGGTGTGGATCACTCCCACAGCGTGTTGGATAGTAATCATTCTCTGTGTGTGTGTGTGTGTGTCTCAAACAAAATGTGTCACTGTTGGGGGGGGGGGGCACCTCTTATTTCGCTGCGCTCGAACATTATACAAACTGCAATTGACCACAACCGCAACTGCAGTTCCGAAACCAGGAAAGAAACTGGATGCGCCGCCTTAGTACACAAAAACCATGAAACCATGCGGTTTAAACCAAAACGACTCCAAACGAACACCCACACGCGAATAAAATAAAATAAAATAAATATCTGTTTAGAGCCCATATTTTTCAATTTAAAAAATAAGATTTATTTAGTTCATTATTCATTCACTTACCTATAAGTAGTACTTTTTGTAGTTCTTGTTGGTATTCGTATTATAGTTGTGGTTATTGTTCATAAAGAGACAATTAATTATCCGGGATACAATCTACGGCTACATCACTTTTTATTGGAAATAGATGGCGCTTTTGCTTCTCTTTTGTAGATTAAAACCAACTAGATTGCCATTTTATCCTCCATGGTGGCTATCTTGAAAATATTGTTATCTTTACTCCTCGAAATGAATGGCTATGTCAAAATAGGTCTGTTACCAATAGACTTTGCATGATACCTAGTTGGTGCTAAACGAAAATGGTGCCAATCGTACATGCAATATGGCTGCCACAACAGCTGTCTGGAAAATCTTGCTGTCGCTACTTCGCCTGAATTGATGATCGTATTGAAATGGGGTTTTCACCAAATGACTTCTAATGATGTCTACTTGTTCCTAAATAAAAATGGTGCCAATCTGACATACAATATGTCCACCACAGCAGCTACTTTGAAAATCTTGTTATAGCTGAAGAATATCGGAGGTGCTTTCAACACTCAGCAGTTACAAGGAAAACATGGTCTTATCTTGAATTCTTGGAAATTCTTTTCGCCTAGTAGAGCGTCGGAGCCTTCAATGCACTATTGTTATTAAAATGCCAAAAAATATTCAGAATTAATATTTAAGTTTCTTCAAAAGTACTATTTATAATACCCATCTTATGAAATATTTTGCAATTTGCTTTGTAATAAATCCGATTAGGTAATCAGAAAAACAGCACAGTTTATATACTTTCCCTTCGAGCTCAGGAAACATACTTTGGAAATTCTGCAATTATGTATCAATTGTTTGTTTGTAAAATATTTATACACGATTTCGAGTTCGTCGTGTGCATCGTATTGAGAGTATCGATATTGGCATGTTACACCTTTTTTATTCTTTTATACGTATATAATTTTTTAAAGTCCGCCCTGAAGCCTTCAGGCCAGGCTAAATTATTTACTAGTAAAAGATTATTGTGCTAAGAAGAAACTTGTGGCTAATACCTGTGCTGAAAAACTAGAAATTATGAATAGGTTTACATATCTGGAGTTGTTATGACGTCTGGTGGTTCCTTTACCAAAACAGAGACAGCATTGGAAGGGCAAAAAATACCTATATAAATTTACATCCTTAAAAACAAGCCATGTCATGAATCCTTTTGACAGACTGATTAAACCCATCTTATCTTATTGTTGCTAAGTTTGGGGCTTTATTCCTGCTAAATGCATTGAAAGAATACACATATATTTGCAAAACGATACTAGGGGTGAAGAAGACAACATAACATGATTTTATTTATGGGGAGTTATGACGTATAACAATGATACCAAATATATCTCATTCCATTGTGAAGCATAGGCTATATATATGATGTTGAATGATTTAGAAGCTCTACCCCATAATGTAACTTTGGCATGTTTAGTTGAAGATTTATTGTCAAGATTGGGATTGTATGAAGTTTGGGTTAAACAAAGGGTCGGTTACACCGACATATTTAAATTATGGCTATTTAACAGTTTTATCCAAAATTGGATGGAAGAACAGTAGTCGAACATTATTTTATTGAAATATTGAAAACTTCGGAACAAAACTTTGCTTTGACGGCATCTATTCGTTTAAATATGGAACTGTAATGGATAAATTTAGAGTACCCTCTCACCGACTCGAAGGTGAAGCCAGTAAATGGGCTAATTCATAATAGACTTGTTATATTTGTAACCTCCTTGAAAATGAATATCATTTTATACTTAAATACTTATTGTATAAAGATCAAAGATCCAACTGTTTTGATTAATGTTTCAGAAAAAGACCAAATATGTTCAAATTTATAGACCTAATGAATACTCAGAATACTAGAATTTTGAATAATTTAGCTACTTACATTTATACAGTTTTTAGTCATAGAAGTATCATTATATATGCAGTTATCTTGTAAATATTTGTGACTGACCGCAGCTTAAACATGAACATACCATCTGATTTTATTTTATTTTCATACGTTTCTACCCGTAATAATGTAGATATCTCGTTCTCCCTACCTGAGATATTTTCTGAATTAATCTACTTATTTGATTTGCATTGATCTGCATCTGTCTGCATGTGTAATTTCGTACGTTACTATATTTTCCTTGTATATTGGACACATCAGATGACGATACCTTTTTGTTTATTGCACTATCCGCCATTCAATTCAGTAATTTGACAATATATCCACACAGTCCGTTTTGGGCTATTGAAATGAATAAAGATTATGTTGATATTCTGTCATATGTATCTTTTTATATGACTTTACCACCATACTGTAGACTTAGACAATATTCATATGCTTCCGCGCCAATTGTATATATATATATATATATATATATATATATATATATATATATATATATATATATATACTCCTCATTGCATAATTTTGTACCTGAACTAGTGTCCCTATTGCTTATTGGAAAACAATGATGTGTTTCTCCCATCCAAGTGATATTCCCTGACGAAAACAAGTCATAAGTTTACGGTAAACATGTTTACAACAAATGCAAAAGTATTCCCTGAGGATATGGGACTATACTTTTACGGTAAACATGTTTACAAAGACCCTACCCAACTGTCTCTCTCTGTCTGTCTGTCTGGGTATTTGTATATATAGTGTCACATAGGAGTGTGGCCACGAAGTTGGGAAACCTTCAGATTGTTAGTGTTCTGATTTAGCACAGCATCAGAGAGGACGATCATAATACACAGAGGTAATTATACATCTGTCCTCATCATTGTTATCTCTTTATCTATCTATCTATCTATCTATCTATCTATCTATCTATCTATCTCGGATGTAATTTTAGTAGTCAGAAATCTACTGTTCTATAATATGGTCAATTGGTGTGCCGCCCTTACACTCTGCGTTAATCCTTTGTTCTCCGGTGTGAAACAAAGTCAATGGCTCTTCTCCTTGCTGTTTTCTTTTTTGCATAAGTTGTTCATTTTTGTTTTATGCACAAACCATTGTTCTTTAACCTATTTAGCAAAAAGATATAGGTTAGTTGATTTGTTTTCTTTGATTTTGTCTTTAAAGCTAATCTCTCTATTTTCTCCTTCTTTTCATTGCGATAATGAAGATACGATAATTAGGATGTAATTTTCCAGAGTTCTTTTCTATTTCTTACTCTATTTCTCATATCTCTCCTCCTGTCTATGCCATCGATATTGTTGTCTATTGTCTTATGTTTGTGTTGATATTTTGTTGTATCTGTATCTTCTTTTTTACTAATCTGCTTCTTTTTTGTTGCGTGGATTCAAAATATCTGACGAGAGTATCATTTTTTCCTTTGCTCCAGGAGTGAGTTCTATTTCCTTACATTATTCCGTAATGATGGGTTTATTACACAGTCATTGAATATTGAACAATGGTTTAGAATCTAAAGAATTATCAACACTTTGCCAAAAAAATGAACTTAAAGAACGAAGGGTGATTTCTGCATAAAGCACTTTCAACGAATTGAACCCAAAGCAACGATGATGATAAAAAATAATCGTCAAAAAGTAGCTGTGTCTTCATTTTTTTAAAGCTTTGCAATTCTGAAAGACTGGAGACAATGTTTTACATTATAGAGGCTTAGAGGTTGGCTATTTGGATTGATTTCTATACTTAGTATAATTTGATGCATTTTCAGCAACGAAATTAAAGTCTTTGAAATGAGTTTCTGTATCTGTCTGCGTGTTTGACTCGTAGATTGATTATTGTTCAAATATAGATAGATAGAGATATATCCAATTACTTTGTTCTGTTAGCAGTAAGTCGGTCGTTCGTGTATGTTTTAAATTTGTGATCGCCATATATATCACATAATTCAAAGACTAATATACCTTTTACTCCCCTTCAGTGGATGCAAATGTGGTGAGCATTGTGTTGACAGCAGCAACAGATGGTGCAACAGTAAAAATGACGCAGAATGCTCGTGCCAGAAAGGTAGTTTTGATTTTCTATTACCTTTTTCTCTCCTTCCCTTTCTTTTTTTCTTGAAGTTAGTTCTACTTTTGCTGCTAGAAAACCTTCCAAAACTACTACTACTTTTCTTCTGTCGCTGGAGCTGTTACTACTACTACCACTACTACTACCGATGTTACTAATACTACTGCTAGTGCTGTTGTTACTACTACTCATACTACTACTACTCCTACTACTATTGGTGCTGCTGCAGCTGATGATGATTAATACTACCATCACTGTCACCACCACCATCAATATTATCACAATCACCACCACCACTGCCACCATGATCATCATCTTCATTACCATTTGTACAGGTTGCCTGACATTTGACATTGTGCAGAACCCAGGAGAGCATGAACTTATTTACTGTAATAGATGCATTTGTTCACCGACGGCATACAAAGGTAGAGCTAGGGTAAGTAAAAAAACACGCTTTGATCGTGCTTAGCATGAACAAGTATAAAATGAACACACTAAGTGCATCATCTGCTGTCACATTAGAAGTACATTTTTTTTCTAGGTGGTGTAAGTGTTGGTGTATGAATGTATTATAGGGTTGGTCTTAAGCTGTGCAGTGTAAGTGTTGATGAATGAATCAGTATGGGTGTGTTCTTAAGCTGTGTACTGTAAGTGTCTATGGACGCATGTATTATAGGGTTGGTCTTAAGCTGTGCAGTGTAAGTGTTGGTGGACGATTGTAGTATAAGGTTGGTCTTAGCTGTGCGGTGTCGGTGAACGAATTCATTATAGGGTTGGTCTTGAGCTGTGAAGTGTAAGTGTCGGTGGACGGATGGATTATTGGATTGGTCTTAAGCTGTGCAGTGTAAGTGTCGGTGGATGAATGGATTATGGGATTGATCTTTAAGTGTGCAGTGTAAGTGTCGGTGGTCGAATGGATTATAGCATTGGTCTTAAGGTGTGCAGTGTAAGTGTCGGTGGATGAATGGATTATGGGATTGATCTTAAGGTGTGCAGTGTAAGTGTCGGTGGACGAATGGATTATGGGATTGGTCTTAAGCTTTACATCTGAATCCAACAGCCGATGGTCGAATCAAATCAATGGTTGATGTGCGTGCGTTTTATCACTTCTTGAAAAATCTAGTTCAAAAATCGTCCTGAAGAAGTAAAACAACAACAAAACAACCATTTGTTCTGATTGACCTGCATTGGCATCGTTTAAAGAAAAACACTACCCCCTCCTCCATCCTCAATGATTTATTTGTCTCTCCGTCCATATACCTTCCCTGTAACAATAAAGATAATCAGGAATGGGTATCTACAAATTTGCTGATCTATATGACATTTCTTTGCTGGTGATATACGATTTAATACATATGTTTTCTTATCCCAGTCCCTATTACACACAAATGCATGTCAATACATCAACCTACGTGCTGTATCCACACATACCATATAAATAAATAATTGTTTCATTATTTCTTCATAAATAGTGTGGAATTTTAAACTGGAAACATTAAGTCTCGTACATTAAAACGGATAATTTCGAAAAGTTACCATAATCAACCATTTTTAAACTTTTAAATTGTGGCCTCCTTTTCTATCTATCAAAGTCTTTCTATATGCACATCGATTTTTTTATCTGTAAATACTGTACTGTATCTTTGTTAATGTGTTCGGTGCGAATGTGCTTTTAGGGTCAGTATTTAACACAACAACGTTACTCATCGTGCAGTTATTACATTAGATTTACCGTGTACATGTAGAATAACGGTGACCGTGGACAAACTGTTACATTTAATACCCCATCCCAAAAATACCTATATTCCAGTAAACAACATTGTTATAAAAGGTTGAACACGTTTCTCTGGGAGAGTTAAATCTGGCCGTATCTAAAACAAACAAAAAATATATATATATCTACATATAAAAATAATAAACAAAAAAGACATTAGTATAGTAACTTGACTTCGGTCTTATAGTACTGACTGTGGGTTTCAGGCCTAGGTAAAAACAAAGGATGCGATATAAATGTCTGTTTGTTTGTATGCTTCTTTCTCTCTTTCTTTCTTACGTAAATACTGAATAAATGGTAGTATATTTAATTTTAGTGTACACGTATGAGATGGTGTGAGCCTGAAGATTTGAAAGCTGGAGTCGACTATCCTCCAGAGGGTTGGGAAAATCCAAACTGTGTGGATTAATAATCGACTATTCAAATAGGTAATATGAGAGAGAGAGGTTAGATTTTTTGTGTTTTGAAGCATCTGATCGCCAGGTCCGAGATAACTCTTATTTACTGGGATGTAACTTCTAATCAAATCAAATTTTGTTAACAAAATATTTACAGACACTCTCTTTAAAATATGGCGAATTATTCAACAAACTAAAAATGTTATGAAAATATGATGAGACTTGCTTAAGTTATGACTATTTTAATTTACGATTACAATCACCTGGATGTCGGACCTTTAGGCCCACAAACTCAGACAATATCTCATTGTTATTGCCATGAGCTGACACGTTTCCGGTGATAATTCTTTTCTATTCACAATTATCATCGACGTCATCCCGGATACTAATCTGTGAAAAGTCGCTACTGTTTCATTCGACTACGAGGTGACTAACTGGGCATTTGTCCTTTACAGATCCTTTAAATTTGACAGTATACACAGTCATTACACTTCATTGCTTGGAAACAAAAAAAGGCGAGGCAGTAGGCTCACGCAGATAAACCATATTTAATCTGTCCATACGCTCAGGTTGTTTTATGACGAAACCAGTGTCAGAATTACGCAATATGGTCATATGAATACTTGGTATTTTATCCACGACAAATGGTCCAGCGTATCTGTTCTTAAGTTTATGACCTGTTCTGGTTGTCTCATCAAGAAGATACACGTAACTTCCAGGTGAAGATCGTAAAGTGTAAACATTCGTATTTGAGTGGCATTCACGTGAATCAATTAAAGTGGCTGGATGATGGAGGCCGGTTGGGTGCAAATTATATACAGTATTCACATGCCTTTCATAAGAATACCTGTGGCACAATTTTAAAGCGTCATTTTGATCTGTGATTGAAGAATGTTTGTTTTCACTTTTCTTCGATAGTAACTCTGAGTATGTTCTGACATACGCGTGGGTGCCACGTAGGAAGCCATCACAATCGGCTGGTTTAGGGGGTGATAACGGAAAATTGGTCGCTGATCAGAAACAATGTCATGCGAAACCGCTGAAGACATTAACTGATTGGTTCACGACAAAGATAAATTCCAATTTGCCAGCCCCGTTTAGGTCACTTAGTCCATGTATGGGGTAAGTCGTTCTGCTAATCTTCTGCGTGTTTGTTCACATGCCTCTAAGCAGTTATGAACAAATCTAGATGTAAATGTCTGTGGTACAGATAACAAGTTGCAAACGTGTTGTATTGCGTTTGCCCTCACACACCAAATAATTAGGATATCTTAAGGCAGAATCAACTCGTAATGGTTCTTTGTTGGCTTTTGGAATAGTCACATGACATTTTTCAGTCGTTATGATGACGATCATTTGACCTGCTACTAGTTCTCTTGCTACATACAACTCAAACTTATCTTAAGATTGAATCTAGAAGTTACAAATCACACCCATTCAGAATAAGGGCATCTATTGCTGCAGCAGTTGCCGGGTAATCACATGAATCAACCCATATAGAAGTTTCCCAGGGTCAAATATTGTTGAATGACAGTTGTAAATAATGTTGATGCTGGTATATTATTGATGTTGTCAGTCAAAGTCAGTGTAATGTTAGCTGTGGTCGCCATACCAAGATAACGAACCTCGAACTTTAATAACAGATTAATATGTACAAATTATGTGTAAACTACTGATTATTAAATGGAATTATGGTTGCAATAATTTGTTGTACTATCTTTTCTACTGTATATTTGGGGTAATGATATACATACAATTCACCTATTATAGTAAGTTGAAGAAACGTACTACCTACCTGTTGGAAATAAGTTCCCATTTCTGCTGATAAGCTTCTTTTTAAGAAAGTCTTTTACAGTGTGTATTTTGTATTTATTTTCTTACATAGATATGTATTTCTATTTAAATACTTAAATATTGTATCAAACAAATACAAAATATGATTGAAACTAGAAATGTCCCCAACCCAACCCCCACCCCAGGCCGCCAATAAACCGAATCAACCTCTCATCAGTCGATATAATCTCATTTTAAGAGAATTCAGTTCAATTCATTTGTTGTACTTAATATGTATAACAGACAGTGTACGAAAGAAGAACAAACTAGCACATGAAATGATAGTGACCTTTTGTGGCAAGTATATAGAGTACAATTACCTAACTAAAGAGGACAGTCTAGTTTTGCGATTTTTAAAAAATCTATATAGAAATGTAGCCACTATTTGCAATACTTGTATCAGGGTCCATTAGAAATGTAAGACTTTTATTAAAATAAACCTTTTGACAGAAGCATATCAAAATGCATTTTCTTAGATTGTTATTTATAGAGCATGACAACAGGAAGTATTCTCGTAATCTATCAAGTGTGGGGAGAAATGGAAAAAAATGCTGACTTGGTTCAGTGTTGTTATCTCGGCTTATTTTATTCTCTAGAGTATGGAAAGTAAGATGAAGACTACGTAGTAATTATTGATGATTTCATTGTTTCACTACAAGCAAGTAGTATGTGAAGCTGATTGGTTCCTGAAGATACGATATATCCTTAGTTTATTAGACTGCTCAGTGTTTGAAGGAGCTATATAGGTTAGGAAAACATTATCAAGCTTTCTGAAACAAGGGTTCTTTAAGACTACTGATATTTAAAAAATGTGTCATATTGTTAAAGGTAATAAACACTCAATCCACCAATGTCCAAGATATGCTGTGCGGAGTACTTGTGGAAAAATACTAGGAGATACTCTTGTCTAAAATTTAAGCATAATAATAGCGATGTCAATATACTAGGAAGAAGACCAAGTTCAGCTATAGCTCCAATATTACATGTCCGCTTCGGTAGATCTAATATATGATGGCGGATTTGTATAAATCTTGAGCCAATTCTTAAACAGATTTGGATTTTTTTTATTTATTTTGAAGGTTGTATTCCTCAACGTATAGACCCGTACGGGAGCATGGGTTTGACTATAGCTTTAAACTCGTGTAAAATAACATTCGTCGGTTTAGTTTCATTTTGAACTAGGCATGTACAGATTTTTCTCTGTGGTAACATTAATTCAGCGCTACCTTGAATAAACCAGTGTTAGCGAATATTACACCATGATATATGTATTATTCAACCAGATCGATATTGTTAGTATCGAACTGAAATAGATACTTTAGTTACTCACTATTTACAAAACTACAATAACAAGATATTTCGTTTGATTCACATTTCAGTTTGATATCTACTCTGAGAGGTCATTTTGTAACCATTGTGAACATGTGGACAATAGAAGATTGATGATCATCTAAAAGTATGCTAAATACAGTGGGTCAACATCCGCCATCTTGTTTGCCACCAATATTAGAGTTTATTGTTTTGCTGACTTTAGGTTTCAGTTCCAGGAAATATGTGATATTATTATACATGTGATTTATCAAATTAAAGATCTTCTCTCAGATTCTATGCTTGTTCGTTTTATAAAACATGCTTTTTAAAATCTAACAAACTGGATTGTCTTTTCCAACAAACAATAACATTTTACAAAATATAATACACCATAGCTCGGCCGGAGCACAAGTTAATAATTGAATTTCATCAATGGTATAAATATATATGGTGCGTTTGATTTAGTTATTTAAAATTGACAAATGAGTGACCTTGGGAAACATGACACAGACAATGAGTATCGTACTGACTATGCCGAATTATTTCACAAATTAATTATAGATCCAACCTATATATTATATAAAGTCTTCGCAATGTCATATACCTTTAAATGGTGTGCGGAAGAAATTCCCTTAGACACGAGTTACTTTCGGCCTTTTTATTTCGTACAAGTTGAATGTGTGTATATATATATATATATATATATATATATATATATATATATATATATATATATATATATACACTTTCGTAAAACTGATAATACTGCTTCAGTGGATGGTCCTAGTGTCACATCAACTTGACCTTTCGACAAGAAGAAGAAGCAAACGAAGAAGAAGTTATGTATGTGCATGTAATTACAATGTATAGTCTTAAAATCTGTTTTCTGTGTTTTAGACGTTCACAGTTTTTCTTGCTGTCCAATGTTTTTTTTTTTTAGATGTTTGTGTCTGGACTATCAAATACTTATCTTAACGTTCAAATTCGTGATGGACATACCCGCGTTTTGATTATGGTCCAGAGAGCGGAATATTTTGGGCCCTTGGACTGTGTCGAGATGAACTGTAATGGTTGATGAATTTTGTGTTCACTCTATTTCATATGTGTTAGTTGTCCAGATATTGTGCATCCTGCGCTACCCACCATCCTATCCCTTTCAAATTTATTTGTCAAACCCTAAGCTATTCATCCTCGTATTCTCCAATCTATAAAAACAATCAGTGAACACCACCAGTCTATCCTTTTAAAAAAAAAATGCAAACACCAATGCACTACTCATCACACGATTAGAAACTATTTTTCGTACAAAACCCAAGGTCACCCACCCTGCTACTCCCTAAATAATGTCACAAAAGCACTAGATCACCAAGACTTAAAATTTTAAGAGAAACATTAGGCTACCTACCCTCAAAAAGTAAAAAACAAAATAATATTCCACCCCCAACAATTTTTGTGAAGCATTAAAACACCAAGCCTAAAAATTCGAAAGAAAACATTTAGCCGCCAACAGGCAATATTTCAAGAGAAATACTAAGCCACTAGCACGCTCAATTTTAAGAAAAACGCTAGGCCACTAGAACTCAAATTTAAAGAAAAAAACTAGGCCACGACCCGTAAACTTTTTCACAATAACACTGGGCAACTACACGTATACTAGGCCACCAACCTTAAAACAAGTAAAGCAAAAGATTAGTCCACCAATGCTTACAATTATAATGAAAACACTAGACCACCAACCCTTAAAATTTTAAGGAAAACACCAGGCCACCAAGACTAAAAAGTTTAAGAAAAATAATAAGCCACCAACACTCACAATATTCACAAAACACTAGGCCACCAGCAACTCTCAGAATTGTAAGAAAACTACCAGACCACCAACCCTGACATTTTTTCAAAGACCAACATAATCTATTATCCAAAATCTAAACTGCTTCTGCAGAAATCCATGCCAAATCAGTTAAAGGATTATTCACCCCACCCTCAGATCGTTAATGGGTGGGGGAGGAAGGGGGCTTTTGCGCATGTCTTACCCTGCAATAATGAATGTATAGGCTCGACGTTTATACCCTCGTACTAGTTGGTTTACCATTTTCAGAAATTTGCATCATTTTTTATTGTTTGTATCAAATGATACAATGTTCTATCTTTGATGTATATTTGAGATTAAATTAGTTTATATTGAACTTCATCTATGGATAATCCATGTTTAATATATTTTTTATATTCATCAACTAAAGTCTCTTTTACAGTAGTTGAAGCTCTAAAACCTTATGTTGAAAGATTAGAATTATGTAAATATGGTGCAATATTTTCTAATAATTGAGTGCATAATCTTCATTGTAAAGGTCAGACACATACATGAAGAAGAAGAAGAATACCAACAGAAATTAAAAATTAGTATAATAACTGGCACATGCATAGAAATAACTAGTAAACATTTAACTAACTACGAGTTTGATTAAATAGATTCAAGACAAATCAAGAAAATATATAAAATTGTTGTAAATGCTAGATCAGCTAAAATATCAAAGTCATTGTCAATTGTAGCAATACTAGGAATAACATCTTGGATGATTACATTTCTTCCGATTTATAATTTAAATGAATTATAGACCCGTCCTCAGTAGCCGATTCATTTGCAGATTACTTCACCCACATGTACACTCCGAAAGATCATGCTTCTTTTAACAACAATTTCCATAACACTCTAAAGCAATCAATTTTCTAGCCTCAAACAATATTCGAGGAAATATTTATGCAAACAAGAACTTGTAGATAATGAAATCACTCAACAGGACCTATCGAATGCTAATCAAGACTTAATAAAAGGTAAAAGAAAAACGCCTAGTTATGATTTGCTGCAAAGTGAACACATCATATACGGTAGCCCATCAGCTGCTTTTTAACTTTCAAGAGGTTATCCACTACAACTCCGACAATGGTCCCAAAAAGGCGTTTGCTACTGTTTGGCGTGATGCAATTTTCTTAAAACTCTTCAACATTGGAATCAAACGTTGAATCTGGAAGATAATTGTGGATATGTACACGAATGTACGAAGTGCTGCTGTAGCAAGCAAATATCAGTGCAAACGCTTTGAAATCAGATACGGAGTTCGACAGGGTGGATGCCTTTCCTCCTTTCTTTTATTTGGTTTTAGTAGATGAGTTGCTACATAATGCGGCCAGTAGCAACCTAGGTTGTAAAATAGGTAGCTTACAATGCTCCTATGCTACACTTGCAGATGACCTTACGTGTCTTGCAAACTTTTCTGATAATCTAAGATTTTCGCAATAATTGCCGAATACTCACGAAAAAAATACTGAAAAGTCATGTATTATTGTATTTGGAAAGAGGAGAGGTTCAAACCACAGGTTGACCCTACAATTTGGTGATACAATCATGCAAGAAACCGATTAGGCTACTCACGTGGGTATATTACAAAGTAAATTATGTCGTTCTATTAATCGCACCCGCAACGCCTGTAGAAAAGCACGGCAAACATTTGTTAGTCTTGCTAATCTCCAAATATAAACCCATTAGCATCTGCCAGTCTATATCAGAAAATTGTGAACCCAACACTGCTGTATGGTTGCGAAATTTGGAATCACTTTTAAAAGCTAGACCTTTATGGACTAAGCAAACTTTAGCATTTTATTGCGAAGAAAATACAGGGACTCCAAGAACAAACTTGTGCGAGTCTACGCTAGGGCTGAAAAGAATAACAACCGAGATTGATCAATGCAAACTCCTCTTTCTCGGAAAACTTCGTACCCTCTCAAATCGTGCTGTCTCCAAACATATATTTCTCATGTGTCTTTTTAGGTTTTTTGATGACACATATTCAGTACAAACTGGCTATACTCCCGATATTTGGTGTACACTTCAAAAGTATGCTTTATTTGACTTCCTCATAAATTTCATGAAGCAGATATGCCTTGCAAACAAATAAAAGTGGAGGAGAATAGTTAACAAAGCTACTAACGAACATGAAGAGGTTGCTTGGTGAAAAAGAATAAGTAGTGATTGTGATTTCTCCGATTTCGACTTCTTCATACAGAAATTAATCCCTGTATTCTTTATTTCGCTGCAACAAACAATCACGAGCTTAAACTACTTAAGTTCATAGGTTCTCTGTGGGTCTTAAAACCTACTTCAACATGTTGCGATATTTTGCCTTTGAACGAGGCAGGTCGCCAATGATTTTCACTCGTACATATACGATCAGTTTGGCCTAGCCTTCCACATGGAGCTTCGCCAAAGTAATGATGCGTTGCAGCTGCTGAAACTACTCGGGCTTACCTCTGTCACTCCCCTGGATGAAACTAAGCTTCACCGCTTTCTCATTAGTTAATTCTAGTTTATTGTTTTGCTATCGAGAATATATTCTTCCTTATAAAAATTTTAATACTAATCTCCTAATTTCCTGACAGATGACATTTTTTAGTATAGGTCACGTGCTCAAAATGAGTGAACCCAACACTAGGCACTTTGAGTTATGGGTCCCACTTACCTGATAAAATTAATGCTTTAGACCTGTGATCCCAGGGTCTTAAAACCAAGTTACTGTGTCTCTATCTGTCAAAAATGCGGCCACCAGTATACTGATATACTTCAACATGTTGCGATATCTTGCCTTTGAACGAGGCCGGTCGGCAATGATTTTTACTGGTAAATATACGATCTATGGTCTAGCTTTCCACATGGAGCTTCGCCAAAGTACTGATGCGTTGCAGCTGCTGAAACTACTCAGGCTTACCTCTGTCACTCCCCTGGATGAAACTAAGCTTCACCGCTTTCTCATTAGTTAATTCCAGTTTATTGTTCTGCTATCGAGAATATATTCTTCCTTATCCAAATTGTAATACTCATCTCCTAATTTCCTGACAGATGACATTTTTAGTATAGGTCACGTGCTCATAATGAGTGAACCCAACACTAAGCACTTGGACTTATGGGTCCTTACTTAAATGGTAAAATTAATGCTTCAGATGTGTGATTCCAGGGAAACATCCATATTACATATGGACGTAAACAGGCGCATATATACAACCCTTGTTCATATACATTTTTATAAAGGAATGTTTGGGCTCATTTATGCATTTTCAGATATCATTCATATTTACTTCACAATTCTCTAAGTGTCGCTTTGATAGGATTGCTTATTCCCTTTTACAGTACAATCATTAAAGCTAACCTTTGCATATTTGTTCGTTATTTAAATGTGATTTCCCTGTTCAATTGTCTTTTTGTCATGTATGTATCTGTAAATCTCCTTATGGAGGAAATAAAGAATGAATTAATGAATGAATGAATGGTACAACAAACAAAGAAAAAAGAAATCAGACAAAAAATAACCAAAAAAGAAAAAGAAAATTAAATAAAAGAAGAACAGAAACAACAAAAAACAAAACCAAAGACGCAAGCAACACAAAAAAAAAATATAAAAAAAATACAAAGCCCTTTTTCGTTTTATTCTGACTGTTAATAAAAATTAACGATTCAGAAAATTGCAAAGAACAAGCTAATTATTGCAACAATTTACAAAATGGCATTATCAGCCAACAAAGATATAACCTTTCCAGCTAATGTAAAAAAATAGGTTATTACACTACTAATGATATCAATCAGTGCTGCTACTCTTTGATTAGCTAACTATAGTCTGTAGTATGTATGTGATTATATCACTTTACTACCATAATGTTGACTCGGAGAATGTTCAAGTGTTTACAACCCCAGCCAATTATATATATATATATATATATATATATATATATATATATATATATATATATATATATATATATGAAATAATGAACATGTATATGTGCCGGTTCATGTATAGAAATGATGGTGAAGCAATGGAATTATATATATATATATATATATATATATATATATATATATATATATATATATATATATATATATATATATATATCTTCTGCATTGTATAATTTTGTACTTGGACCAATGGACTTGCACGAAAACAACATAAAGTTTTTCTCTCATCCAAGAGTAGTAATATATGGGAAATGGGGGTCAAAATGGGCTGTTGGGGGGGTCATACGGGAAATTGACATGGAATAGGCACTTGGGGGTCAAGCCTGTTTATAGGGTCAAATGGTAACAGTGTTAGAAGTGGCTGATCTCAATTGGAGTGACATGATACTATTGTTAGAGTTGACCTCAATATGCGCCACTATAGGTACCTACGGCGCCCATAGACTTACATTGCTGTGGCGATATGAGGTCAAATGATAATTATTGTTGCCATAGGTTTAACATGGGAATGGATTTATAGGGTCGAAAGTGTTTATAGGGTCATACGCGAAATCCTATGTTAAAATGGTTTCATAGGTTTAACATGGGGATGGGATTATAGGGTCAAAAGTGTTTATAGGGACAAAAGGGAATGGTAATGTTAATACTATCCAAACAGAGCCACTACAATCCAGCACCCTCTCTTTGATTACAATCCAAACACACACCACTACACTCCAACAAAAGGATAGGAGCTATACCCTCACACAAACATACTATACAATCTCACACAGGTAGGCATCGGTAGGAGTGTTTATGGACACACTACTATACCCTTAAATACTATCACAAGAGAAGGGGTTTTAAGTTTTAGTTTTTTCTGAAAGACATGCACGAGCACATACACAAACATACAAACATTGGCAATGATTCAAGGTTGACAACGTTTGTAACGTAAGACTAGAGCTCCAATCATTTAGTACAGTGTCATTTTGCCATCGATGCACACTACGTTTCTGAGCTAAAGAAAATAGATAACCAGAATGTTCACAAAACCACTTTTCTATTGACCGTTAACCTGACTCGTTGACTATTTTGACCTACTGTGAGCATAGATCACAGAAAGTAGCATCACTTGAACATTCTTATATAATAAAAAAGATAAACATTAATTTCTACACATTTACGTACTAAAAGCTAGTAATGGTTAGAATCTACTGCCCTGCATACACGCCGTTTCGCACTGATTGACCTAGTCACGCGAATAGCATCTTTAGCTACTGTGAGCATAGTGCACACAATGAAATATTGTCAAATGAACGTAGTAATATTTTTCAAAACCTATGGTTTGCCACAAACAGAAAGAAGATTACCCTTTTTATGAGTTTCTGAAGACAAGGGTAAATTCTATGATAGAAATGTTCACTGGCAATTTTTTTTTGTTGCATTCATCAGTTTAAAAAAAGTAGTGTTATATTTCTTGTCGAATGACTTAGATATATGTCATGTTTTGCTGCACACGCCTTGCGGCTACAAACAATGTTAAAACATTGCCTAAACCATAGACGGGAGTAACAGTAAAAACACATCTTGTTTTATCGACAGTCTGAAATTGACTGACTGAAAATAGGGCCTACATTGTTACATTTTTACTTAACGCATGTTTTGGCTCTAGAATGAGAGCGCAGAATAAGACGGTCATACTCTAGTCTTTGTTTTTCTGAAAAAGGTAGATCTAATGTCAGAAATGTTTCTCGTGAGACATTTGCAGTGCCAAATTAGGATTACCCATACACAAAGCTATCTGACATGCACAAGCACAACTTAACTCAAGATTTTATATAATCCATGAAATTTACAAATTGAAGAAAAAATCGTTCTACAAAGTTTTAGTGGTGCAAGTTTTTGAAAAATTTACAAAACTGAAGTAACATTTCACGTAATCATTGTGACTACTGCCAACATTTTTAGAGAGGTATCTTAAAAGACGGGAACATATACCATTATGATTTCAATCTAAATCATTTTATAAGAAATTTAGTGTGCGTATGTGTAGGCTTTTGAAACAGAGATAGAATGACATTACGACGGAGAGAGAGAGGTGTTTTATTCCTACTTTAAAAAATATCAAGGCACTTACGTTTGTTATGGTATATTTTCCTCATGAAATTTTAAAAAAAACACATCCCATTTAAAAAATTACATCGATCGGAACAATCCACCTTTTTTGTAAAGTATCACAAGATTGAATTGGAGACATAGTCTACTAAAATTCTTCTGTCGAAAACGTAGTTGTAACGTTCTCACAAAATATTACATCTAAACATTCCGTGATTTATTTTGACCTAAGACTGACACAATTTTCATTGATCACAAATTGTACGATTGGGTTGTGCATTAGCTTATATTCTGAAACGCGACTAACGGTCAGATGCAGAAAAACACGTCTAATCTTCTCACTGTGTCAATTGCGACTGTAGCCGATTTCAAGCGAACACGGTAAGAAATTTTTTTAGCCAATCAAATTACGTATACTGAGTGACAAAGTGTTTTGCTCTAGGTAGTGTGGCAAAATAATGCCTATGATCTGGCTTTTTTACCATTGCAGTGCAGACAGACTAGAGTGAATTTGCAATCATGTAAAGTATTCGTCTCCTGTTACATTTATTCTCGCCATGCTAAATAGTGAACTGTAACATTTATCGGCTCCCGTTTTGAAAGTGACAACAACAAAAATTGTTACTTTTGAATACACACTCACATAGGCAGAGAGAGAAGGCTACAATATTTAGTGACCTTTTTTTTCTCCAAGCTAGTGCATTTGGGGGCTTTTATGAATTTAAGATTTCTGGTAAAGTTGCAAGTGTGTGTTTTACAAACGACAAACATCGGATAGACATTTTTGTAGTGACACATATAAGGTTGAGAGTTTGAAGTCAAAGGACAAACCGAAGAAAACATCGATCTGAATAGCAGTCACTTGCGCCTAAAACTCAAAGTACTCAAAATGGACAACACCAATCCTGGTGCCGATGACAGTGTAGCTCCCGTCAATAATTTCATGCATTCGTTGTTCAGCGGAGTGGATTTGTACTTGAATAACAAACTGGTCAGCATCAGTATGGATACTTACCCTTACCAAGCGTACTTGGAAAAATTTTGTGACGTACGGACAAGAAGCCAAGAACACCCATCTGGATGCTTCCGTGATATGGAAACCTGACACCTTGGACAAGTTCAACGACACAGCGTTGACTGCAGATGACAATCCTCACAATGTTGGATTTAACGTACGTCGAAAGAAAATCAGACAAAGCGCACTTTTGAACTGATGGATCGTTTGCATTTGGACAATAGGTTGCAAGACAAGTATTTATTGAACAGAGTGGATGTACTCTTGAGACTGAATCGCAGTATTACCGTCTTCCATTTGATAGCTAATGCGAACGAGTACAAAAGCATCATCGAAGAAGCCAGACTTTACGTGCGCTGTGTAGAAGTGTTTCCTAAAGTAGCCAACGACATTTCAAACTTTGAGCATAATGACAGCCACATATAATGTGCGATGAGTGGACGTGAAAACGTTTACCATTATCTCTGAACCACAGCTCTAGTCAACACAGTGAATGTTACCTTGTATGCAGAATTTGACAATACCCTGGAAATCAACAGTTTGAGAGAAGTGATTCTAGATTATTAGAAGAAAAGATGCAACACGACGAATCTATGGAGATAGGCGATGATGATGGTTTCTATACAGAAGAAGATGAAGATGAAGACACTATAGTCATGATGCCAAGATGGCCAGAACAAGAAAAACAGTTTGTCTTCTGTTTTGATAAGAAGTTAGCTGAAGAAATCACACAAACGAACAGTAATGATTATTATACGTGTGATCGAAATACCAAAATCTACATGATGAGTGTAGAAGAAAAGTTGGCACAATATCTTGACAACGCATGGGATAGGATATCATAAAGGCATAGTTTGAGAGAGTGGTATAAAGAGTTGCAGGATCATTCCTTACCTTCATTAACTTCTCTGGAGACCGAACGCATCTTAGCTTTCTTGCAACAGAGTACAGAGGCTGCCCGTTGTTCATCGACTTACTTGAGAGACATTTTCAAGGAGAAAGTGAAGTGTGAATTGAGAACGTATCCATTTAGTGCCTTCTTTTGATTGTGTGTACTCTAGAAAAGATGATAAAATAGAAAAATATTTTTGGTGTGAACATGATAGTTATCTCTTTTCTTTTAACTCAGAAACGAAGTGTGCATCGATGGCAAAATATCTTAGATCATTGGAAGTTCAGTTTGACATCACAACGTTGTTAACCCTGTAGATACGTTCATGTTTAATATTGTTTGTTTGTATTTTGAGTTAGAGAAGCTTCTTCTTATTAAAAATGTTTGAAAAATGGTATTGTCTTGTTTATTTTATTGAAAAAATTGTATGCACATGCTCTTTCACATCGCTCTATCGATCTTATGAACCTACTCTTTCACATTTCTGTCTATCAATCTGGGTCATGTTTTCTCTCACGTCCGCGTACCGAATCGGAGGGGATATTTTCCATCACGTCCGTGCTTCAAATCCCCAGTCTATCCTTGTTTGTATATGATAGTGTCATTCGTGTGGCCCTAAAGGACGATAGAAGACGTGTTTTCAAAGCCGTGGAGAAGTACGAGTTTCCGTACTCTCTACCATTAAATCCGCCGACCGCTAAGGACCTGTGGGATCACCCTTAAGCGGGGCTTAGTGGGCCCACTACCTTAGTAACAACAACACAAGCACAACTTGCAGGCAGCGGTAGACAACAAGGCTTTGCGTCTATAACAAAACCACCACCACCACTATTGCCGATCCAGTCATCCATCCAAATACACACATCCATCCAGCCAGCCAGCCATCATCAAGCAACCAGCTATCATCGCCATCATCGACTTTAAGGGAATAAGATAAATAAGGTAATTCGGAAATTTCATAAACTAAACCTACGGGTCTAAACTCCGCATTCGAGGCATCAAATAAGTATACTATATTACTCTTTATCTGACTAACCTTGTGCTCTTTATGAACAATAACAGTACTAAAATACTTCCCTAACAACGGATAGCAAAATATAGAACATTCGGTGTCCGAAACAGTAAACATTACAAATCCTTTGTTTAGAAATTTTTGGCGCCAAAATTGTTATTGTTGTTGTTATTATCTCTTCTTGTCGTATAACCCTGGTCGAGCGCGCTGTGGGATTTCAAGCCGGGCCAAAAAAAAAAGGTGCTAGGAACCATGCTTGCTTATACCTGGACAGAATTCTTGCATATACTCAAGTTGTAGAGATCACTGCGAGATTTTCTGTCACCTTGAGCACGTTGAAGCCTTACGGTCGAATAAGTATCCCCTAATTGACGAGGTGAATAATAGTAATTAATTGTAACCCCTGTGCTACCGTTGTTTGGGGAAAAAAAAATTGTGACTAACCAATTAATCCAGTGCAATTTGTCTGTTTAAAAACAAAAGGTATAAATAAATAAATACAATTTTAAATAAATATTTAAAAAAAAATAAACAAATTTTTTTTAAAAAAAATCTACAATAAATCAATTTTCTACACTGGCTAAACTTAGGAAAACAATGCAGAAAATAAAAATGAATAAACAGAAAATAATGAAGAAACTGGGAAATAGATCAAAGGCCATACCAGCGACCCCACCCACTCACTTAGGTACAATCGTATCGAACCCAAAAAAAGGAGGCGTACTGGAAAATATCCTGAACTTCACATCCGTAGTATCCCCCTCGAGCAAGGATCAATCTCAAATTGAGATCCACCTAAACAACTCATAAAAAGGCATGAGTCAAAATATGGAAGTCACCTTACCAGTGTTAGGCTCCCCAGTAGACGGCAGTTGTAACCACACAGACCTGTATGTCCGTACCCCACTAATAATGTCACCGATTATACACTACAACATGTCCCACTCGCCTGATTCAGAAGTCATAATAAAAGGGCCTCAATTTGATTATGATACAGGCAGCTTCACAGAATTAAATAATACTCAACCAATCATAAAACCCAACCCAAAGATACAATTAGCTGTAACTCCATTAGTTGGGGGGGGGGGGGAAGGGGGACAGCTCCTTACCCCATCCATGAAAAAGCCAACATGCAGATAAACACTCAGAATAAGGAGGAGGAAAAAGGGCAGTCTAGACCAAACACACATGCCCTAGAATTACAGAAGGGAGGGGCAAACCAAAAACAAATACATAAGGAGGAGTCAAAACAAGTAAAAACATCAACACCAAATGCAGCAAGAACATTATACGCTAAGATACATCTTAGCCAAGTAGCAGGCCCCTCAAAAGTGGGAATAGAGTCAGACGAATGGAAAGAGGCTCTATCAGTCCCGGACATACAAGAACACTTGGAAATACAAACAAGTCCAATGTGCAAAAGAAAGGGGAAACAACCACTAAAAGGAGGCCCCAAAAACATATCATCAAACAAAATAATTAAAAACACCAGTAAGCAAGCAGAAACCAAAATTAACTTAGGAGTAGGGGAAAAAAAGCAGCAACAACCCATGCAAAGGAAAGAAATAAAGGAAAAAACAGAACAATCAAAAACAGGTAACAAACCCCAAACAGAGGGCCCCGTAGGAAAAGCAGCTCCACCCGCAGACACCAAACCTAAAACTATCAAAATTGACCCCAAAAAAACAAAATTCACATACCACCCAAAAGAATTAACGGTATACATCAAAAGTCCTGGGCTAAACATGAATGCAATAAGTGACAGAAGCATAATGACGGAATTAGAAAAAACACAAAGGGGAACGTTCCAAATAATACACGCCAAAGAACGTTATATCATAATAAGATGCTCCACGGCCATACAAGTCTCAAAATATGTGGAAGTACAAAAAATTGGCAAATATAGAGTAACAATTACTCGACACAACAACGCAACCCCCAACAAACAACAAGCAAACAGACCAACACAACTTTTCAAGAAAGTCATCAGAATGGATAAAACGCAAACGCCAGATAAAATTATACAAGATATTAGGAAATATGGTCAAAACATTGAAAAAGTAGTACACCTAGCAAACAAGGATGGCGAAAAATCAACAGCAGTCATCTTGTATTTCAATCAAAATCCACCAGTAACGTTGCGCGAATGAACACTAGGAAATTAAGCGCGTCTACTAGAGTATAATAACAAACCACGCTTCTGCAGCAAATGCCGAGGGTGGGGTCACTTCACCCAAACATGCCCGTTCCGACCTAGATGCAGTAAGTGTGGAGGTAACCACCAAGACAACTGTAAATATGTAGGACAGAAGTGTGCAAACTGCAGTGAATAGCACCACCCGAGATCAAACGACTGCGCGTACACAATTAAGGAAATACAAACAATGGAAATCAAGACATAAAAACAAGTATCATACCAGGCAGCAAAACAACAACTGCAGGATGGCACAAAAGCATCAAAACAAACAAACCGCGCAGACCAAAAACAAGAATCAATAGGAAACAACAAAAAACCAAACCCTAATATAGGAAAAAAACCAAATTCCCAACCAACAGAACCAAACCACAGGACAAAACCTCAACAAGAAAAAGCAGAAAACAAGAACAAAACCTGCCACAAAGCACCAGATAAACAAACAGTAACAAAATCAAAACCGGAAGCACTTAACAACAGTCCAAAAAAAGCAACCAATCCAACACCTAAACCAAATCCGCAAGAACCAAAAAACCCAATGAAATCTCAACCTAAACCAATCACCAAAAAAAAAATCAATAGGAGTACCAATCAGATACCAATAATCCAAATTTTAGAATTACTCCGGGATATAATCAATGGGGTACTGAAACTAAATAAGGACAATCAAGTACCTGCAGAGGCCGTGCTTAACCTAATAGTAACGCACACCAACCTACGGATTAAAACTCAGACTCCTGGGCCTCTAACGGAAAAAGATGGAAATCAAAACCCCAAAACTAGGATGAACCCCCAATGCAGTACAAAGAAATAATCCGTATTTGGCAGTGGAACTGCAGGGGGATACGCTCCAATATCCCGGAACTGATTATAAAAATTCAAACTGAAAACAACAAACCAGATATTGTGTGCCTTCAGGAGACGCACTTGAGCGAACAAATAACAAATCCTCCCAAAATTCCAGGATATTCAATATGTTACAAAAAAAACAGACTAAATGGAAAGAAGGGAGGAGGTCTGGCAACGTTTGTCAGCGATGCCCTATCGAGCGAGTCTGTTGAAGGTACACAACAAACAACAAACTCCGATCAACTTCCGGAATTTTTAATCACCAAAATTTACACTGACGGCAACCCAATAATGGTGGTAAATATATATGACCCAGGAGGGGGGCAAATGATAAAACCTGAAACATTCCAAAATAGTATTAGTGAGCTAGGAGAAAACATCGTTATCTGTGGTGATTTCAACGCGCACAGTGAACAGTGGGGGGGGGACCCATTTGGATAGTTGGGGTGGTGTTATTGAGAGGTGGATCATGCTATAAAACCTAGTGATATTAAATGATGGCTCTCCCACTAGAGTCAATCCTGTAAATGGAACTATGTCAGCCATTGATCTAACGCTATGCTCACCCAAGATTGCGGAAGTCGCCGATTGGGATGTTGATCAATCGAGCACACTAGGCAGTGACCACTTCCCAATATTAACAACAATACACCAAAAAGTACACAAAAACTACACCACAACTACACCTAAATGGAGATTTGATAAGGCTGACTGAGGGACGTTTCTCTCTCTGTGTGATGGGATGGACAGTGCCATGCTATATAATGACAATGTTAACATCTACAACGAAAACATCGTTAAAATGCTGTCGTCGGCAGCGGAACGGTGCATCCCCAAAACAGGAGGGCGAGGCAACAAAAGATCAGTCCCCTGGTGGAACGAAGAATGTAGGCAGGTCATACGAGAAAAGAAAACGGCCCTAAATAAATTCAGGCACTCCAAAATTTCCGATCATTTCCTCGCCTATAAGGAAAAGGAGAAATTAGTCAAAAAAACAATATTTACAGCTAAACAGAACTAATGGAAGGAATTCTGCTCTACATTTAACCATAAAGCAAACTCTAAGCAAGTGTGGGCAAAGATTAAACGAATTAGCGGCAAAGCTGCCTTCTCGACCCCAAAACTCCCCGGGCTCATCACTGATGGGGAGAAAGCCGCAAAATTAGCCACCCAATTTGCCGAAATGAGCAGTAATTCTAACCACTCAGAAAAGTTCCAAAAATATAAAAACAAAATAGGGAAGGAACAACCCCAATTGTTCACCGATATAGGAAACCACTCAAGCCCCCTAAATATAGATTTCACAGTATACGAGTGGCGTAAAGCACTCGGTAAAAAAACAACGTCTCCCAGTGAGGACCAACTAGGCTATGAAATCTATAAAAATCTCCCGGAAAATATTGAACTGTCGATACTGGGTCTGCTGAATCGGATTTGGCAATCGGGAGAAATACCGACCCGCTGGAAACAAGCGGTTGTCATCCCAATCCCGAAACCCGTAAAGATCCAGCGGATATCGGTTCGTACAGACCAATCTCCCTCACTAATAACATCTGTAAAATCATGGAAACAATGATAAATAATAGATTGAAGCACCACCTGGAAAGTAAAGATTTGATATCCCAAAACCAAAGCGGTTTCCGTAATAAAAGATCAACAATGGACCAATTAGTGCGGTTGGAGTATAGCATAAGACTAGCTTTTAATGCCAAAAGGAAAAGTGAACGAAATCTGATAGTAGTATTCCTTGACCTAGAAAAAGCATACGATCTTATTTGGACAAAGGGTCTAATCGCAAAACTGAATCATTATGGAATTACAGGCCGCATGCACAAATAGATATCAAATTTCTTATCAGGCCGAAAAATCCAAACCAGAGTGGGCAACAGCTACTCCGAAACAATTGAACTAGAAAACGGTACTCCCCAAGGTAGCGTCCTAAGCCCTACCCTCTTCAACATCATGATTAATGACCTAGATCGGTCAGTCGAGCCTGCTTATCTGGATCTCTCGCAATTTGCTGACGATAGTGGAATCTGGAAAGCGGGAAACCCGTCCAGTGAAACTGTGGTCAGACGATTGCAAAGGGGGCTGGATGGGATTGGTCGATGGGCCGATAGGTGGGGCTTCAAACTATCACCAGATAAAACAGTAGGGGTCATGTTTACACCAAAAGTAAACTTAAAGAAGCAACCACCGAAACTAAACCTAAATGGTAGGACGATTAAATTTGAAAAGGTAGCTAGGTTCCTAGGGATGCTATTCGATGAGCATCTGACATGGAGCAACCATATAACAGAGCTAGTGAGACGGTGTGGACAAGATCTGAACCTTTTAAGAAACCTCAGGGGCACTGATTGGGGGACAGATCAGTCCACACTTCTCACACTGTACAGGTCACTTATCCGATCCAAAATTGGTTATGGATGCCAGGTGTACGCATCGGCCAGACCATACATACTAAAAAAATTGGATAGCATACAACATAAAGCTCTTGTTATCTGCACCGGTGCTCTCAGTAGCACATCTAGGGACGAATGTAGAATTCTAACCGGGGAACCACCACTAAACCTAAGACGAGAGGAGTTACTCCTGAGGTATGCGACCAGGATCTCAATCCATGATAAGTCGCACCCTACAAAAGTTATAATAGAGAAATGCAACAAGCCCTTCCGACACAAACTTTGCAAGAGTTTGCCAGGAGGAAAAAAAAATCCATCACCTTAAAATGGAATTAGACATCCCCAATTTACAAGCGGAAGTCATAAAATATCCTGATCCCGCACCATGGACCAGTAAAACACCGAAAATAAACCTAAATGCACTGTCTTATGGAAATAAACAAGAGCAACCCATAGAAATAAGAGCTAAATTTCTCCCTGAAGTAGAAAGTAGGTATGAGGGATACATCAAAATATACACAGATGACTCTAAATCCCCAGACCCAGGACGGACTGCAGCAGCAGCAGTGATCCCTGAGAAAAACATCACCCTGGGGGCGAGGCTACCAAATGGCTGCTCTATTTATACGGTCGAATTTTGGGCTATAATCCAAGAAATACAATGGATACAAACTAGCCAAACACCGAAAGCAGTCATAGTTAGCGACTCCCTCAGTGTGCTGCTGACTCTGGAATCAGCTAACTCAACCAATCGAGAAAACATGGTTAGAGAAGTCTACTTAAGACTAAAAACCCTTGAGCAAAACAACCAGATTGTAGAATTCATGTGGGTGCCCTCCCATATGAACATCCCTGGAAATGAGAGGGCAGATAAAGAAGCAAAAAATAAACTTAACAACCCAGAAGTGCACCACCTGGCCTACAGCATATATGAGATCTACAGCATAATAACACAAAAAATTGAACAAAAATGGCAGGAGGAATGGGACAATACACAAAAAGGGCGCAAATTATACAATATACACAAACAGGTTTGTAGAAATATCATCGTCCCAAACCTGGCAAATCCGATTGACATCAAAATCATAAATAGAATAAAAACCAGCAAAACACTCCTGGCCAGTAGTTTTGGAAGATTTGTGCCAGGGATAAAAGAGAAAGGAATCAACTGCCCTCACTGTCCCACCCCAGAGACGTTAAACCATGTATTCAATGAGTGCCCAAATTACAACGAAGCAAGGAAAAAACTCGAAGAAAAACAAGAAAAACTGAAATCCGCAACCCAAGATCCGAATTTCCTTAATACAGGAATCAACAAGGCAAACATCAACCTAGTGTACGCAAACATCCTGGGCTACATTTCGGACATAGGAAAAAGAGGAAAAATTTAATCCCCGGTTAGAAATATCAAACTAAATTCATACGAAGGAAGAGAGGTAAAAGAAAGGTAACAACAAGAACCAAAATGTAAAACCATGGCAAACCCGAACAGTCTAAAGCGGGAGAGGAGGGGCCCTTCCCAGGGAGGAAGGGATTGGCATGCCGGGGCCATTAGGGTCCCAGGTGCGCCGCAAAGGCGATCCAATATCAACCCCCGTTGGGGTGGAGAATCTCCACTCTCATGGATATGACTTAGGGGCAAGCCAAACCGTAAACCAAAAACTCAACTCAATAACAACATTTTCGATGCCATATTATCAATAATAACAGACAAATCATCATCTTTCTTTTTTTTTTTTTTTACGTTGATACTAACACATGGTAAAGGTGTCCGGCAGATATCACAAGGGACAACATAGAATAACCTGACCTCTCAAATCTTTAGCACGATATAAGGTGGTCCTAAGCCCAGACCATCAGGCCCAACCACACAAGGTGGAAGCTAATTGAACACACATAGAACAACCTGACCTCTCAAAACATTAGTACAATATAAGGTGGTCCTAAGCCCAGACCATCAGGCCCAGCCGCACAAGGTGGCAACTATAGAACATCGAAATAACGAAACTTGACATTGCAAACTGGTCCTCAACAAAACTAAAAATATAAGGTGGCCTAAACCCAGACCACTAGGCCCCCACCGCTCAAATGCAGGAACTGATGAATCAAACTCCACAAAAATCTAAAAAAAACTGATGTAGAAAATGGTAAGCATATGCGCCACAATGGAATAAAACACTAATAAGATCCAACTAAAAATTAGAATATATAAGGTGGTCCCAAATCCAGACCATCAGGCCCCGTTGCACAAGGTGGCATTAACCTACCAAACCCAACGAACTGACCCAAACAATTAAGTGCATAAGGTGGTATTAAGTCCAGACCACCAGGGCGGTAACTACTTCTGGAATCACCCCCACATCAGTTAACAGAGATTAAGGGTCGGAGCATGTGCAGCTCGATGCCGCCTTTTCCACTTCCGGACATGAGTAACTGATAAGTGTGCGGTGCACACAATATATCAACCCCTTGGATCGAACCGGAGATCTATCTATCTATCTATACTTTAACAAATGTCCACCCGCTCTAACAAAAACCTATAGCCACAAATGCCGAGCTTATATTCAAAATTTAAAAATTCATAAATAAGGTGCAAGACGACAATCTTTCTTTATTTGGCAAATAAACACAAAATTCTTAACCATGGACCAGTTGGAGCCATCCTGGGACGTCAAGGCGCCATCTGCAGCTCTTTGCCGCCTTTTCCACTTCCGGACATGAGTAACTGATAAGTGTGCGGTGCACACAATAAAGAGATAAATTAAACATTGCACGGTGTGCAAACTAACAACTCGTACATGGCCTAATGGCCGCACACAAGTATAATGTAAATTAAGTAAGTAAAATATGATAGTCTGTCTCTTTTTCATCCCCTTCTTTTAGATCCTACCACTGTGATGTGATAGTAGATTTGTGTGTATGTAAGTATAATGTGTGTAAAGTACTCCTTCCCTTTTCGGTTGGTTAGCAAGTGTGGGAGGTGTTGTTCACTCCCACAGCGTGTTGGATAGTAATCAAAAAGTGGGTGCTGGATAGTATGTTTGTGTGATTTCATCCCTTCTTACACATCATACCCTTTTCGTCTGATGGTAGGTGTGGACATTTGGGATAGTGTGTATGGGGTATTGGATAGTAGATAACTTAGTAATTGGATAGTAGATAACTAAGTAATTGGATAGTAGATAACTATTCGCATGTTACATTCTCGTAGACACCCATACATGTCCCCATGTTAAATTCCCGTAGACCCCTAAAAGTGCTGGACTGTAATCAAAAAGCGGCTGCTGGATGGTATATATGGTGTTTTTAGATAGTCATGAAAAAGGGGTGCTGGATAGTATAGCTGGTGTGTTGTATTGTAGATCAACATTTTAACACCACCATTCCCGTATGACCTCATAAACACTTTTCACCCTATAATACCATCCCCATGTTACACCTATGAAACCATTTTAACATAGGATTTCGCGTATGACCCTATACACAATTTTGAACCTATAAACACTTTTGACTCTATAAACCCATGTTAAACCTATTGCCACTATAATTATCATTTGACCCCATATCGCCACAGCAATGTAAGTCTATGGGCGCCGGTGGTACCTATAGTGGCGCATATTGAGGTCAACTCTAACAATAGTATCATGTCACTCCAATTGAGGTCAGACACTTCTAACACTGTTACCATTTGACCCTATAAACACATTTGACCCCCAAGTACCCATTTCATGTTAATTTCCCGTATGACCCCAACAGCCCATTTTGACCCCAAGTTCCCACATATTACTACTTCCAAGTGATACTCCGTGTGGAAATGGGGTCTTAGGTTTATGGTAAACATGTTTACAACAAATGCAAAAGTATTCCCTGAGGAAAATGGAATTATAAGTTTACGGTGAACATGTTTACAAAGACCCTACCCAATTCTATACACGTTTCATTTCTCAATTGAAATCCACTGGGTTTGTGCATATAGCTGAGTGTTTCATTCCGTTTGCCTACCGAGTGAGTTCTCCTGCACGTCGAGTCCTCACCTTCGATATTGTTCCATCCTTTCTTGGGGATGAGTGCATGACCGTGTGGGGGCGCTGGTGCATGATAGATTGGCGATATTTACCGTTAGTGGCAGCATGGGTTACACTAACTGGAACGAATGCAAAGTATTCCATGAGACAAAGGGGTCACAAGGCATTTATTTAAACTCTCTGACTCAGAAATAGTTTTCATATGTTATCGATCCACATGATTTCCTGGAAAAACTGAGTTAAATTAAACCTCCTAAAAAATGTATTCTGGTTACAGCAGATATTGATATCCTTTATACTCACATCGAGCACTATCATGGTTTAGCAGCTCGTAGAAAGGTGATGCTTGATAATCCGGATTCAAATTGACCGGATGATGAAATTTTATTTTACATTTACTGAAAATTTATCTTGAAAAGAACGATTATATTTTTAATGAAACAGTATATCTCCAAAAAGAAGGTACAACTATGGGGATGCTGATATTTGAATTAAAGTCACTTATCGGCAGGTAGAAGCTATAGGAAAGAAGTTTGCTCCATATTATGCAAACATTTTTATGTAGCTAACTAGGAGAAAGAAATATTTCCTAACTCCAAAAGCTATTATTTTTCTATGTTAGGTTTATTGATTATATTTTCTTCATTTTGATCCATTTGGAAGAAGAAAAGAGTTTATTACCTGCATGAGCATCAGTATTTCCTAAAGAAAATTGTTAGTGATATGCAACATATTTCTTCTTAGTCTGCTCCTCCCTTCACCCTCTCTCTCTCTCTCTCTCTCTCTCTCTCTCTCTCTCTGCCTCTCTGTAGTATAAGGTTGGTCTTAGCTGTGCAGTGTCGGTGTCGGTGAACGAATTCATTATAGGGTTGGTATTGAGCTGTGAAGTGCAAGTGTCGGTGGACGAATGGATTATAGGATTGGTCTTAAGGTGTGCAGTGTAAGTGTCGGTGGATGAATGGATTATGGGATTGATCTTAAGGTGTGCAGTGTAAGTGTCGGTGGAGGAATGGATTATGGGATTGGTCTTAAGCTTTACATCTGAATCCAACAGCCGATGGTCGAATCAAATCGATGACTGATGTGCATGCGTTTTATCACTTCTTGAAAAATCTATTTCCAATTCGACCTGAAGAAGTAAAACAACAACAAAACAACCATTTGTTCTGATTGATCTGCAGTGGCCTTATTGAAAGAAATACACTACCCCCACCCCCTTCATTCTCAATGATTTATTTGTCTCTCTGTCCATATACCTACCCTGTAACAATAAAGATAATCAGGAATGGTTATCTATAGATTTGCTGATCTATCTTGACATTTCTTTGCTGGTGATATACGATTTAATCCATAGGTTTTCTTATCCCAATCCCTATTACACACAAATGCATGTCAATACATCAACCTACGTGCTGTATCCACACATACCATATACATAAATAATTGTTTCATTATTTCTTCATAAATAGTGTGACATTTAAAACTTGAAACGTTAAGTCTCGTACATTAAACTTTTAAATTGTGACCTCCTTTTCTATCTGTCAAAGTCTTTCTATATGCACATCGATTTTTTTATCTGTAAATACTGTACTGTATCTTTGTTAAGGTGTTCGGTGCGAATGTGCTTTTAGGGTCAGTATTTAACACAACGGTGTGACTCCTCGTGCAGTTATTACATTAGATTTACCGAGTACATGTAGAATAACGGTGTGCGTGGACAAACTGTTACATTTAATATCCCATCCCAAAAAATACCTATATTCCAGTGAACAACATTGTTATAAAAGATTGAGCACGTTTCTCTGGGAGAGTTAAATCTGACCGTATCTATAAAAAAAAATTTAAAAAATAAAATAAAAAATAAGACATTAGTACAGTAGCTTGGCTTCGGTCTTATAGTACTGACTGTGGGTTTCAGGTCTAGGTAAAAACAAAGGATGCGATATGAATGTCACTGTTTGTTTGTATGCTTCTTTCTATCTTTCTTACGGAAAAACTGAATAAATGATGGTATATTTCATTTTAGTGTATAAGAAGGAGATGGTGTTTGCCTACAGATTTGAAAGCTGGAGTCGACTATCCTCCAAAGGGTTCGGAAAATCCAAGCTGTGAGGATTAATTATCGACTATTCAAATAGGTAATATGAGAGAGAGAGGTTAGATTTTTTTGTGTTTTTAAGCATCTGATCGCCAGGTCCGAGATAACTCTTATTTACTGGGATGTAACTTCTAATCAAATGAAAGTTTGTTTAAAAAAAATTCTAAAGACACTTTCTTTCAATTATTGTGAATTTTAAACAAACTAAAAATGTTATGAAAATATGATGAGACTTGTTAAGTTATGACTATTTTAATTTACGATTACAATCACCTGGATGTTGGACCTTTAGGCCCACAAACTCAGACAATATCTCATTGTGATTTCCATGATATAGGAGCTGACACGTTTAAGGTGATAATTGTTTTCTATTCACAATTATCATCGACGTCATCCCGGGTACTAACCAGTGAAAAGTAGCTATTGTTTCATTCGACTACGAGGTGACTAACTGGGCATTTGTTCTTTACAGATCCTTTAAATTTGACAGTATACACAGTCATTAAACTTCATTTTTTGGAAACAAAATAAGGTGAGGCAGTAGGCTCACGCACATAAACCATATTTAATCTGTCCATACGCACAGGTTGTTTTATGACGAAACCAGTGTCAGAATTACGCAATATAGTCATATAAGTACTATGTATTTTATCCACGACAAATGGTCCAGCGTATCTGTTCCTAAGTTTATGACCTGTTCTGATTGTCTCATGAAGAAGATACACGTAACTTCCAGGTGAAGTTCGTAAAGTGTAAACTCTCGTATTTGTGTGGCATTCACGTGAATCAATTAAAGTGGCTGGATGATGGAGGCCGGTTGGGTGCAAATTATAAATAGTATTCACATGCCTTTCATAAGAATACCTGTGGCACAATTTTAAAGCGTCATTTTGGTCTGTGATTGGAGAATGTTTGTTTTCACTTTTCTCCGACAGTAACTCTGAGTATGTTCTGACATACCCGTGGGTGCCACGTAGGAAGCCATCACAATCGGCTGGTTTAGGGGGTGATAACGGAAAATTGGTCGCTGATCAGAAACAATGTCATGCGAAGCCGCTGAAGACATTAACTGATTGGTTCACGACAAAGATAAATTCCAATTTGCCAGCCCCGTTTTGGTCACTTAGTCCATGTATGGGGTAAGTCGTTCTGCTAATCTCCTGCGTGTTTGCTCACATGCCTCTAAGCAGTTATGAACAAATCTAGATGTAAATGTCTGTGGTACAGATAACATGTTGCAAACGTGTTGTATTGCGTTTGGCCTCACACATCAAATAATTAGGATATCTTAAGGCAGAATCAACTCGTAATGGTTCTTTGTTGGCTTTTGGAATAGTCACATGACATTTTTCAGTCGTTATGATGACGATCATTTGACCTACTACTAGTTCTCTTGCTACATACAACTCAAACTTATCTTAAGATTGAATCTAGAAGTTACAAATCACACCCATTCAGAATAAGGGCATCTATTGCAGCAGCAGTTGCCGGGCAATCACGTGAATCAACCCATATAGAAGTTTCGCAGGGTCAAATATTGTTGAATGACAGCTGTAAATAATTTTGATGCTGATTCATTATTGATGTTGTCGGGCAAAGTCAGTGTAATGTTAGCTGTGGTCGCCATACCAAGATAACGAACCTCGAACTTTAATAACAGATTAATATGTGCAAATTATGTGTAAACTACTGATTATTAAATGGAATTATGGTTGCAATAATTTGTTGTACTATCTTTTCTACTGTATATTTGGGGTAATGATATACATAAAATTCACCTATTACAGTAAGTTGAAGAAACGTACTACTTACCTGTTGGAAATAAGTTCCCATTTCTGCTGATAAGCTACTTTTTAAGAAAGTCTTTTACAGTGTGTATTTTGTATGCATTTTCTTACATAGATATGTATTTCTTTTTAATACTATTGTATCCAATATATGTGTATTTTATCTATCTATGGATCATATAAAAAAAAAATATGATTGAAACTAGAAATCCCCCCCATCCCAACCTCCACTCCAGGCCGCCAATAAACCAAATCAACCACTCATCAGTCGATATGATCTCATTTTAAGAGATTTCAATTCAATTCAATTCATTTGTTGTACTTAATATGTATAACAGACAGTATACGAAAGAAGAACAAACTAGCACATGAAATGATAGTGACCTTTTGTGGCAAGAATATAGAGTACAATTACCTAACTAAAGAGGACAGTCTAGTTTTGCGATTTTTAAAGAATGTATATACAAATGTAGACACTATTTGCAATACTTGTATCAGGGTCCATTAGAAATGTAAGACTTTTATTAAAATAAACCTTTTGACAGAAGCATATCAAAATGCATTTTCTTAGATGCTTATTTATAGAGCATGACAACAGGAAGTATTTTCGTAATCTATCAAGTGTGGGGAGAAATGGGAAAAAACGCTGACTTGCTTCAGTTTTATTATATCGACTTATTTTATTCTCTAGAGTATGGAAAGTAAGATGAAGACTACGTAGTAATTTTGATGATTTCATTATTTCACTACAAGCAAGTAGTTTGTGAAGCTGATTGGTTCCTGAAGATATGATATGTCCTTAGTTTATTAGACTGCTCAGAGTTTGAAGGGGCTATATAGTTTAGGAAAACATTATCAAGCTTTCTGAAACAAGGGTTCTTTAAGACTACTGATATTTAAAAAAATGTGTCATATTGTTAAAGTTAATAAACACTCAATCTACCACTGTCTAAGATATGCTGTGCGGAGTACTTGTGGAAAAATACCAGGAGAAACTCGTCTAAAATGTAAGCACAATGATAGCGATGTCAATATACTAGTAAGAAGACCAAGTTCAGCCATAGCTTCAATATTACATATCCGCTTCGGTAGATCTAATATAGATTTCGCGACTTTAATGATGGAGGATTTGTATAAATCTTTAGCGAATTCATAAACAGATTTGGATTTTTTAAATTTATTTTGAAGGTTGTATTCTTCAACATTTAGACCCGCACAGGAGCATGGGTTTGACTATCACTTTAATCTCGTGGAAAATAACATTCGTCGGTTTAGTTTCATTTTCAACTAGGAATGTACAGATTTTTGACTGTGGCAATATTAAATCAGCGCTACTTTGAATAAGCCAGTGTTAGTGAATATCACACCATGATATGTGTATTTTTCAACCAACTTGATATTGTTAGTATCGAACTGAAATAGATACTTTAGTTACTCACTCTTTACAAAACTACAATAACAAGATATTTCGTTTGATTCACATTTCAGTTTGATATCTACTCTGAGAGGCCATTTTGTAACCAATGTGAACATGTGGACAATAGACGATTATCAGCAAAGAGAAGATGTGTGATCGTCAGGTCATTAAGTGCGGTGTTGATAATCATTTAAAAGTATGCTAAATACTGTGGGTCAACATCCGCCACCTTGTTTGGCACCAGTATTAGACTTTATTGTTTTACTGACTTTATGTTTCAGTTCCATGAAATATGTGATATTATTATACATGTGATTTATCAAATTAAAGATCCTCTCTCTGATTCTATGCTTGTTCGTTTTATAAAACATGATTTTTAAACATTCGCAAAACATAAGAAGACTGTATGTTTGAGTAGACTATACTGTTACGATACGACTCTAGTGGTAATGTAACAAGATAAAAGACACAAACAAGCTTTCAAGATTAAAATGCAAATCTTTAATTTCCTAAAGTATTAAAATAGTTCAACAAACAATCAAAGTGAAAGAATTAAAAATAACTTACAGTATAGAATCTTTTAAAAAGTCTTAAAATGTTTTAAAGTTCACTTCCGGAAGTTAATCCAAATAATCCGGATGTAGTATTCCGAATGAAATAGCCTGCACGGTGCTGACGTTGATAAGTTCTGAGTAAATCCAAATAATCCTTGTAAGTCTGGAATCTCACAAGTATTAGAAATGTTCCCGATAATTCTGTATAATATTTCAGATGAAGACAGTACTGAATTCCTAAATGAACTGTATTTGATAATAGATGAATCTCCAAATAATTAAATATAGATATATCCCACACTGAACTGCACATTCAATATGACCTCTCTCTCCGTAAGTAGCTGTAAAGAATAATAATCAGAGGATTATTCCCTGTATATACTTAATAAGTGCGCAGAATCGAATTGAAAAACCCTTTCTCCGTCTCCATAACAGAGTATTTCACAATCATATTTACTCTCTACTAACCAATCAGAAATTAGGTTATGCGTCATAATGTTTACGTTCTCACGTTCTTAAATTCTTAACAAGTAAACATCATGTTGATGCTGTATGGAATGTGACCGATCAATGTTAATTTCTAAAAGTACACGAGCTATGTAGATGTTCTTTTCGCGCGCAATTAGTCGTGTGACCATTTATCGATTGAAAAGTTGTCGTATGTATACTCATATGGTAACCGCGGTTGAGACTAAGAACAGAGATCATAAACTAATAAATTATATCATTATTAAAAAGGAAAAGAGGTATGATTCCGTAACAATACATATCTCGTCCTTATATATTTAATTCCAACAAGATTTACTCCCTTTGGGTACTCATTTTATAAAAGAGGAATTACTTTCTTATTTAGAAATAAATTGCTCTCAGAATGTTTGTTTTTTTTTTGTTGAGAAATATTGTCACATTTTATTGAAGTTTGAATATAGTGATCTAATTTATTTCCTTTAAAATTAATTTAACGTCCACACCTGTTGATGTGTTCTTGTCTGTTGCTATGCTTTTGAGTATCTATTTAAAGCTCAGTGTATGTTGTATTTGTAAACATATGACGTCACAACAACGGTCACATAGAAACTTAACGGACTTACTGGGTCTCCCTAGTTGACCAAACAGAGACTACGTTTTTATTCTGTTTTTTATTAAGGTATTAAGAATGAAAATATTATCTTTAGTTCTATGATTTAACAGAAATTCAAACTGGGGATCAATCAAGTCAGTCGTTTCCTTCTAAAACCACTATGATTCTTGTGTTCATAATTTGAGAAGAAACATTTGCTTGAACAGGTGCATAGTGCATTAGATTTGCTTAAATATCTGGATAGTGCAATACCGTGGTAATTATTTTGAATCAGATTTGCTTAAAAGGCTGGATAGTGCAATACCGTGGTAATTATTTTGCATTAGATTTGCTTAAAAGGCTGTTAGATCTTGTGCTTTCGTTAACTCTGGGGGTACACTGTTTTGTGTCTTGATTGGGCAAAATATAGGTAAGTGATCTGATGTTGTGGACATTTTCCCGTCATCAGTTATTTCACAGCTGGATACATTGGACATTGTAATATCGTCAGTCAATATGTAGTCAAGCATTGTTCGCAGAGAGGTATATAAGTAGTTTGGTCCAGTGCAGTTTGGTGAAATATTGATACCATGTATGCAATTCCGGTCTAAAAAGTCTTTAAATTCACTACACTTGGAAATGGTTACTCTAGAGCTATCTTTTGCGCTAGCATTCTTGTCACCTGCAATTATGACATGCCCTTCTTTGGATCATGAAAATTCCTCTGATTCTACCTCTTGTGCATACTGTGAGTTTACATTTAAAAGTGCATACGAAATGCCTAATTTACTGCGATAGAGTGCGACTGATTTTATTGGTGCGCCTTGGTTTCTGAAACGGGCATAGATTCATCAATACCCGCCAATAATGAAACTTACAGTGTGTGTTCTGTATTCACCTATAAATATTTCCTCAGCGTTTGTAAGATCATTATCTGTCTGATTATGAGAGGTTTGTTTTGTTCTTTGACATGAATTTTATGAATTATTATGAATTACATTTTTTGTTGAGATACTATTTCCATAGGCCAATCTTTCTTGTATTGGATCTTTTTCATTGTCAAAATAATTTCGATTGCAAGAAGGAGTTGATTTTCTTACTCTCAAGTTTGTTGTTAATTGTGGTTCATTGTCACTGATGTCCGAGTCTCTGTTACCAATGATCCAGTGGATGGACTATCACACAAGTCAACAAGTTCAGGTGCACTAACATTGTTGGTGTTTTGTTCGGAAGAGAAACCTGTCTGTTTTGGCACTGTTTCTTTGTTTCCCACTGATGTCCTGGAATTATTCTGTGAAGATGTATCATGTGAGGGACTCGGCGTTGACTTCAAGGCATCAGAGTATATCTTGCATGTAGCCATATGGGGGCCAACTTTAGATTTATTTGTTAGATCTCCTGGTGCGCTGCTGATTCGGATTGATATGTTATTGGCTTATGTCAGCAACGATGAGGTTGAAAATCCCAGGCTTGTATTTCAGTGAGCTGGGGGTGATCTGTCAGAGTGTTACGACACTAGGGGTAATGTCACAAGATAAAAGACACAAACAAACTTTCAAGATTAAAATGCAAATCTTTAATTTTCTAAAGTATTAAAAGAATTAAAATAGTTCAACAAACAATCAAAGTGAAAGAATTGAAATATAACTTACAGTATAGAATATCCTAAAAAGTTCTAAATTGTTTTTAAGTTCACTTCCGGAAGTCAATCCAAATAATCCTGATGTAGTATTCCGAATGAAATAGCCTTTAACGTGCTGATGTTGATAAGTTCTAAATAAATCCAAATAATCCTTGTAAGTCTGGAATCTCACAAGTATTAGAAACGTTCCAGATAATTTCACGGAACTGTATGATAATTCAGATGAAGACAGTACTTATTCCTAAATGTACTGTATAGATAATAGATGAATCTCCAAATAAATATAGATATATCCCACACTGAACTGCAAATTCAATTATGATCTCTCTCTTTAAAGTAGCTTTAAAGAATCCTCTATCACAGGATTATTTGCTATATATACATAACAAGCGCGCAGAATCAAATAAACCCATTACGTAGTTCCTGTCAGCATTCGAAGCCTTTGGAAGCCTATAGAATGTATTTACTTCCAGTAAACACAATTTATTTCTCAAGAATGCTATATTAGATCAGAACTAACAATCAACATGATGTTGTTTTCAATGAAGTAAAAGTACACATAATCTAGATCATGAGCGCGAGATAGATCACGTGACACTACCAGCGTGTGACCATTTATCGATCGAAAATTTGTCGTATGTATACTCATATGGTAACCGCGGTTTAGACTAAGAACAGAGATAATAAACTAATAAATTAAATCATTATAAAACGGAAAAGAGGTATGATTCCGTAACACAGAGTTAGTCTCATCACGGTATTGTTGCAAGCTGCTATATGGGCATTGTTCAGGAGCCACAGCAGGCATAGAGGGGTTGCTTTTTTTGGACGGGTTTGTTGTCACTGGTTGTCATCGTATTATTTAATGTCTTAATAATCTCCATTATCCAAGAACAAATGTTTGTTTTGCCGTTCAAGAGACACAATATGGCTAGTATGGCTATTTATTGTCTGCTTGTGATCATTTTCCAGTGATATACGATCACTTCTTAGTGAGCGTATAGCCGTTCTCAAGTCGGCTGTTACAACACTGTTGGCGACTTGTGAGCTGTTATCAGAGACACTGTCGAACTTACTAATATAGCGGTTAACACGGCCACTGAACATATCTTCAATAATGGCAGGTTATTCACCAGCAATAAATAGTTTTAAGTTAATGAAATCCTTGGTATATTTATATGCTGCACTAAATTTGTTAGAGTTCTCTGATATAATTAGGGCACCTTGAGGGCAATTTGACAAGGATTGAGCCCTGTTCATCAGGATTGTTCTATACAGCTCATTAACTCTTCCCTATGACTTACAAGATTCAGAATATTTCCCCACATAAGCATCCATGGGTTCCCCGTCAAATAACTTATCCATGAGAGCAACGTATTCATGATTGGGAATATGGGAATGCTCGGAATAACAATATAATCCGATTGAGATTCAGTGTCGGTGGATAAGGAATCATCTTGGCTATAGGTGTTATCATCAAGTGTACCAGGAACATAATGGAGACCATTTGTAAATATTAGTGACGTTCGACTGTTCTGGGCAGGTGCCAGATTTTTCTTTCTGGCTTCTTCAGGCTTAATCTGTCAGGACTTAGTTCTGGCAATGAATGCTCTGGATCGTCCAGATTATCTATCGATTTCTCAGAACTTTAAGAGCGATTTACCTGTTGTTGTTGCTTGGCCACCTAATTAAGAATCCCGACGTCCTGAATACAAGACTTTAACCATTTTTATCGTTCTTTTCTACATAATTATTATTATTCATTTGTTTTCTTACTTTATTGTCTATCTTATGGCGAACTGTTGCAGACTTTTTATCAACTGCTGATATTATATTCTTTACATTGTTAGTATTTCCATAATTATTTATTGATAGAATAAATAATCTGATGGGTTTTGTAAATTGTAATTATTGTCTACTATGCTGCCTATTTTAATTATCGCATCTCTTGGTAATAAAACTATCGCCACAAACTGCATAGTCTAGTCTTACTTTTGAATCTGAAATATATTTCTCAAATCTTTTCACCTAAAATTATTTTTTGCAAACAACTTTTTGACAGTGTCTTGAACAATAGAAACAGACTGTGTAATAGCTGTTTTATTTTGTATTTGAGCACCTACAATACATATCACTACGACCTAATGCCTTGTTTTACGTTAAATATACCTTCGTCTGTAAGTCCGTTGCTATGTTGTCTGTTGAATATCTATGACCAATTGTTGCAGTTTGTAGTTACTTACTTTGTCTGGTCTGTATTCACTGTGTCAGGGGATGACACGCGTGCAAGTCCCCGACTAGCTATATGGGGGTGGTAAAATAATGCTTTATCTGGGTTGTCATGGATTTCTACAGAAGAGGTTTAGATTTTGGATAATAGATTATGTTGGTCTTTGAGAAAATGTAAGGGTTCGTCTCCTAGTGTTTTTATTACAATTTTGAGTAATGTGGTCAAGTGTTTTTGTAAACATTTTGAGGGTTGGTGTCTTAGTATTTCTCTTACAATTCTTAGCGTTGTAGCTGTTGTAGTTTTTCCTTAAACGTTTAAGGATTGATGGTCTAGTGTTGTTATTAAAATTGTAAGGGTTGGTGAACTAGTGTTGTTATTAAAATTGTAAGGGTTGGTGAACTAGTGTTGTAATTAAAATTGTAAGGGTTGGTGAACTAGTGTTGTTCTTTAAAAGTTTCGGGTTGGTAGCCTAGAATATTTTTTATAGGTTTGAATGTTAATGTGAAACGTTTGACAGTTGGTGGCCTAGTATTTTTTGTAAAATTTTCAGGTTAGGTCGCTTAGTGTTTTCCTTAATGTTTTGAGGGTTTGCGGTCTAGTGTTGTCACTAAAATTGTTAGTGTTGGTAGTCTCGTGTTTTGCTTTACATTTTGAGGGTTGGTAGCCTAATGTTTTCCTAACATTTTTAAGTCTTGATGGTCTAGTGTTTTTGTGAAAATATTTAGCGAAAAGCGGGGTGGGTGTCCTAGGGTTTTTGTGTGAAAAATACTTAATAATCGTGTGGCGAGTAGAGTATTGGTGCTTTGAAAACAAATTTATAAAAGGAAAGGGCGGGTCGTATCCTAGGATTTGTCCAAAAGCAAATTTGAGAATAGGAGAATGGATAGCGTAGGGTTTAAAAACAATAGGAGGGTATGTAGCGTAGTATGCACAATATCTGGATTACTAACACATCCGAAATAAAGTCCACACGAAATTCTCCAACCATTACAGTTTATCTGAAAACAGTCTAAGGGCCCATAATAGTCAAGACACAAACATCTCGAAAAATTGGACCGAAAGAAAAATTGCGTGAAACCCTAAAATACAAACCAAAAATTGATTTTAAGATTATATTTTGTAATTATTTGCATAAGCATAACCTTTTCTTCTTCTGCTTCTTCTTCTTCTTCTTCTCCTTCTTCTTCTTTCTTATGGTTAGTCAATGTATAAGTAATACTAGCACCAGCAATAATAGTAGTAAATAATAGTAACGGCATAAATAGTAATTAGTATAATGTTTACGAAGTGCCTATTTGATTATATTTTTAATCACCTTGTATGAAATCAATAATGGTGAAAGTCTCTCGTGCCTATGGGAATTTCTTCCGCAAACCATTAAAAGGTAAGATTTATGCACCTTACGTAGAGGGTATAATTATATAAGATTACCAGAATTTCTGGAATATCCAGGTTGGATCTGCAATTAATTTGTGGAATAATTCGGCATAGTCCGTCCGATACTCATCGTCCGTGTCATATTTCCCAAGGTCACTCAGTCGTCGTTTTTCAATAACTGGACCAATCATACCATTTATATTTAAACGTTTAATGACATTTGATGGATTTGTAGTAAATATATCTTCTACAACTGCGTCACTGGCCGAACTACGGTGTATTACATTTATTACATTACATTGTATTACATTTAACAAAATGTTATTGATTGTTGGAGAAGAAAATCCAGTTTTATGGAATTTGCGTCAGGTCCCTTGTTTCAAAGGCAATGAAATATGTATAAAATAGAGTAGTAGCAGTAGTAGTAGTAGTAATTGGTGCTGTTGTTTTATGTCTTTCTTTTTTCTTGTTCCAATGTTGTTTCCAATACAACCACCCAAATTATTCTTTATCTCGACTTTCTAGTGGAAACCAGGGAGTTGTTTACCTCTTTAGAAATGTTTAGTTTAAATGGAATATTTTCTGATTTCCATGACATAAATAGTCTCAGTTATGATCCGCTTTTCGTTTCATTTTCTCGCTGTTTTTTGATAATCAATAAATAAAAACGCAAAAACAAATAACTCATGTAGACTGATATCAAACTGTCACCTTTCAAGCATCCTTACCAGCCCCTGAAATTCTACTTTGTGCATTCCTGTTATCCATAGAAATGTGCAAACGCGGGAACACTATTATTACTTGAAAAAGGCTGAAGAAATTCCTTGTTAGACAGATAGTTGGTCTTGTAAATTAGGATGTTTAAAGATAATTTGACATTGAAAGTCACTGAAAGTGATCAAAAAGGAGCTCTCATTTTTAAGCCATAGCCATATTATCTAAAGTGTAATTACCCATATCCGCCGTCATGAATTTCGTTTACATTTAATAACTTTTGAAGGACTTCATAGTTTTAAGCCAAATTTCATATGAGACTTTATATTTCCTAAAAAAAATAAAAAAATGCAGAAAGAACTTGCCTGCCCCTGAAATTTCCACTTTGCGTACTACTATTACCTATAAAAATGTAATCACGCTGGAACAGTATTAATACATAAGGAAAACCAGAACAAATTACTCGTGGGAGAGATTAAAGGCCGTATCAATTAGGATGTATAATATCAATTTGACATTGACGGTCACTGCAAATGCTCAAGAGAGATCTCTCATTTTGATCACCACAATACTTTCGAGATGGGAGCACATAGTGTTATTCATATCCGCCAGTGACGAATTTAATTTCTGCTCAACAACTTTTGATGGACTTCATAGATTAAACCATATTTCTCATAAAGCTGAATATTATCAAGACACATGTCAGATTCGAGTCTTACCACTTTTTTCTTACAAAATGTTAGGGAGTTCACTTAGAACTTTTCTCTTCTGATGCATTGTGTTCATAATTTTACCATGCAGTATGAAGCCCCGTTTAAAATAAATGAAAAGAAACATCAGTGCTTAGTCGGTCTTTATCCACAGTTAAACAAAATAAACAGGGTAGTTTCAAGATTATATGGATTTCTGATATACTGGAAAGACCAATGTACTACCGAGTAACGGAAATTGATCAGAATTTAGACATACGATAACACTGAAAGTAATGGTGATAATATAGTGGATGGATATAAAACTAAACAGGAATAAAAAATATAATTCAAGCTAAAGAAATCACCACAGAGGAGATGAATAACGCCATCAATAAACTTTAATGTAGAGATGGTCTAGAACTAGACGAATAAAACATATTTACTACAACCCTGTAGGCGCAATTGATTACACCAACATTATACAATTGTGGGATAAAATTAAACGTTAAGAAACAACACTGAATTGATAGAATGGTTAATGGAACAATCTATCTAAACATTACACAAGGAAGTTAGAAAACCATTTTGGTACAAATGGGTCTATGTAAGTTATGTGGATGAGCAGTGATAAGCAGACATTGTTCACATGCAAGCATATGAAAATCACAACTATGGATACAAATACATTTAGACAGTGATATATGCTTTCTCTAGCTATGTCTGGTTTGAGAAAGTCAAAACAAAAAAAGGGAAATGACACACACAATGCTTTCAGAGAAATCTTCAAATCTAAAAATATACAGTTTGATGAGGAAAAGTAATTTTGCAACAAAAAAGTAAAGGATTAGCTGGACAAGGAACACCTCGTGTGCTTTCCATTAAATGGAAAGGATATTCATAGCATGTTTCATGAATAAGAGGTATCTCTATACGATGAAGAATTATTATATATTTACAAGGTATAAAATGTAAAGATCTTGCACTTGTAAAATGAAAAGGATTTGATGAATCGATTAACAGTTGGGAAACAGAAAAAAGTAATATTCCATTAGAATAAATTATTTGTCAATGATGTGTCAAAGACACACCTCCTTGTCTTTTTAAGACGAGATATGTTGCACAGCAACGGCGTCTTCTACGGAGACGAACTGAAGCACAATACAGCATTATTCAGCATGAAACGTTCGAGTTGTTGAAAGATAACTATTTTCTAGAATGAAAACGAGGTGTTAAAAACGACACAATAGAACATTTTCCTCTAATCACTAATGACCAAACAGTCACGAGACCCTAACTTCACACTTGCATGGTGGTTCCTGCTCAACATTTGTATCACTCATCAACAAGCCCTTTCCGAGCTGAAGATCGGTACTTTACGCAATGTATCACAAAGCACAACCCAAACACCTAATACACAGAATTATTCCTATCTCAAATTACTAAACATATATACATTAAAATATCTCAAGAATTTATTACATTACTCATGCCTCCGAAAATCACTCGTCCCCGAGTGATCACAAACGTCATACTTGTGATCATGAATCACAGTGGATTACTCCCCTAGAATCAACCACCAACAAGATTCGTGATTCCCAAACACGATTGCAGATCTGACGCAGAATTAATGGATCTGATCCCCTAGATCCGCCACTCTCCATCAAACGAAAGCTAAAGCATACTTACTCATTGCCTTAAAATAAACTTGATACAAAGAATGACGACAAACTAAATAAAGTTCAAATGAACAAGACATTGCCTTGGCTGGGCTATCAAGGCAGCAAAGTTTTGCATATTAATAGCGGGTTCCAAGTCAATTCAAACATAAAAGGATCTTCTCAGACAAGCTCAATTAAAAGAAAAAAGAAAGATGATAGCCACGTCAGAGTAACTCCGATCTCTTAATAGTTGATCGACAGTCTGCCTATGTAAACTGAAGCCTCTGCCTACTGCTACCACGCCAATACATCCCGTACAACCACCAGGCCACCAACAACTGTTCAAACACGCAGGCACCTCCTGCTACCACGACGAAGATACTGCAGGTAGAGCGATGTCGATTCTTATGGCCTGTTTAACAGTTTCCCACATAAACCGTCGCACAATGTCAATTTCCTACTGTTGACAAGCCAACTACATCACATGTCCTCTACCAGTCACAAATCGCCCCAACACGACGACAAAGAAACCTGGCGCTTCCAAGCAGAGGCCAAAACACCTCGTAGGCTCTTGACCATGTCAGGTTACACTGCTGCTCACATGTATTAATTCACGCTACATTGACTGTTAATAAGCTTCCTCTGGAAGTTAACCTCTTCCACCAGTATCCGTATGCTCAACAGTCATAATGCCAATCCTAAAGTTTTTTGCAAAAGAGAATCTCGCACGCTCGCGGCTATCCAAGCCGAACCACCAAGACATTCGGTCATCTGCGGTCGGACCAAGAAACCTTACGCCAGAGAGCACAGTCCGAACAATATGAAATAAAATGACAACAAATAATCAAGGATATACAGTATGACCTCTCCCATAGCACAAACAAACCAGCTTTAAACATGACTTTGCAATGGTCCATCTATCAATGCTGCTAATTAATTCTCGTGTACTATGCATGACGAAAGCCATAGTAGACTATTACCAAAGCTCTGCTGGTACCCAACAGTTTTCAAAGTACACTGCAGCAAAAGCTTATCAACAAAAAGGTATCTAACAGGTCAAAAACGCAGGCTCAACCTGCTTACCACGACGAAAACTTTGGTAGAGAGATTACGCTTCCTACTGGACTACTCATCTATACCAAAACCACAGGTCGTTCAGTACCTTAGCGCCCATATTATACGGCGCAAAATCTATCATCGCCACAAGACCATGCTAGCTGGCACTGCATCTCACATCTAGATCACCACAGGGACAGAAAACCGTTCACTAGCATCTAAACAATCACAACTTAAAATATCACATTTCACTCTTACAGCTACCTCGAAAAGGCAGAATCTTACGCCAAAAGCACTATGTGTGAATGATTCCAATAGGCTATTTAAACATCCATTGCGTTGTTTAGGACTGCTTCTCTAAAAGCACACAAACCAATTCCAATTTACATAAATCTTGCTCAAAGCAGCAAACAAACGACCAATGCTTCTGGAAGTTAATACTGCACATGACTAATGCTTCTGGAAGTTAATACTGCACATGATTAATCCGAAAAAATATTACCAAAAAAAGAGGAATCTGCCTTCACATACGAATATCAGAATCAAATAACATAATTATAAAATGTAGACCAACCGTAGTGCACAGTGTTATCTGCAGTATTTGTGCTACTTTGTCAATTCAAGCTGTTGACAGCAATGGGCCATCCTTTACCCAACCATTCAGCAACCATGGGGACACAGCGATTGTCCACCCTTTTGCTTAGTGAAAACTGGGGAGGGAAGTCGGGGAGGGGTGTTCTGACTGTGAGGGAACTCATTCAAAAAACAGTATTATACGTGTAATTCACCTATGCAACTCTGATGTCGCCGGTCCCAAGCCCGGGTGGGAGAGGAGGAGGGTTGTGTGTGGGGCTAGCACCCACCACCACCACCACATAAAAAGCCACGCTACAGAAACTAACACAGCAGAAATTTCATTGGACCAAAGGAAGCGACCCAGGGGACAGCGTATGAAGCAGACCTGCCAAACCCGAAAGGGAGCTGACTTCCCGACAAATCTTCTCTCCACCAACACTATTACAAGGACTGGGACATGGAATATGAGAACACTGTACGAGACAGGGAAAACAGCACAAGTTACCAAAGAGATGGACAGGTACAGGTTGGAGATCCTAGGACTGAGTGAGGTTTGATCGACAACATGAGGCTAAATCACCTTGGCATCAGGACATCACCTCCTCTACTCAGGACCGCCCAATGAGGACGCCGACCACAGGTATGGAGTGGGACTGATGTTGAGCAAGAAAGCAAAAAGAAACCTGATGGAGTGGGAACCAGTCAGCGAGACGATTTTGACAGCCCGCTTCCAGTCGAAAATCCAAAAGATAACCATTGTGCAGTGCTACATTCCAACAAACCTTGCAGACAAGGAAGACAAGGAGGATTTTTATAAACAACTGCAGAGCTTGTTTGACAGAGTACCAAAGACCAATTTCACACTTTTGATGGGCGATATGAATGCAAAAGTGGGCAGTGACAACATCGGACGGGAACTCATCATGGGTAAAGAGGGCCTAAGAGAGATGAATGACAACGGAGAGCATTTTGCTGATGTCTGTGGGCTGAATCACCTTATGACTGGAGGGACAGTTTTTCCCCATCATAAGATCCACAACGTAACATGGAAATCCACAGCTTCAGCAACAAAGAAATAGATCGACCACATTGTTATCTCAAGCAGGTGGAGGAGGACTCTGATGGATGTGAGATGTTGGCTCAACCATGCGCTGGTGATGACAAAACTGAAGACCAGAATCAACATCATAAAGAAGACTGGACTGCAGAATCTTCCACGATGCGACACCACCAGGCTCACGACTGTTGGGAAACAACATGAACTCGCCATTTCCCTCTCCAACAGATTCCAGGCTCTTGCTGACCTAGATGATGGGTCCTTAGAAAAGAAATGGGAACGCGTTAGAAGCACATTCACCACAACCTGTGAGGCGATGCTGGGAATCAGAAGACAGAAGCTCAGGAACTGGCTGTCAGAAGATACAATCAAGAAGATTGAAGACAGACAATAAATCAAGCAGAGACTTGTACATGCAAAGACCAGAGCACAGAAACAGCGGTTCGGGAGGAATACAAGACAAAGAAAAAGAAAGTCAAGAAGAGCGCGAGGAAAGATAAGTGGGAACTTTCCCACAAACTTGCCACAGATACAGAGAAAGCTGCTAAAATAAATGACATGAGGACCCTCTACAACATCACGCGGCAACTATCAAGGAGGAAACCTAACACAAACAAGCCTGTATGCGGAAAGGATGGGTATATCTTGAGCAAACCGGCAGGACAGTTCGACAGGTGGAATGAACATTTCAGCAGCTTGCTCCGGAGCACACCTGTGGAAAACCCACCCATCACAGAAGAGGGAGAGGGTTTGGAAATCAACATAGGACCCATTACCAAGGAATAGGTTATACAGGCAATCAGGAAAATTAAGAGTGGTAAAGCCCCTGGCCCGGACAACATCCCACCAGAAGCCTTAAAAGTAGATGCCACAATTACGGCAGACATCTTGATTGACCTTCTACAGGAAATATGTAACAAAGAAGAGGTGCCGCAATACTGGAGGAAGGGCTACATTGTCAAGATTCGCAAGAAAGGAGACCTTAGCGACCGCCAGAACTGGAGAGGTATTCAGCTCTTATCCCTACCGAGCAAGATTCTCACAAGGCTGATTTTGGAGAAGACCAGGTCTGCAGTAGATTCCAGACCTAGAGAAGAACAAGCAGGATTCTGGGCTGGGAGGTCGTTTACAGACCAGATAGCAACACTCCGTATTATCATAGAAGTCCCTAGAATGGCGGTCACCCCTGTTATGTAAATTTTGCAGACTTCAGGAAAGCATTTGACATGGTGGATAGAAACATCGAATGGCCAGACCGAATCCCCAAAAAGGAGTTATGGCTGAGAACACAACAGAAATCCATATCCGACAGCATTAAGGAACGCAAGTGGAGATGGATTGGACATACCCTGCGGAGAGACCAGCCCAACATCGCTTGCCATGCGGTCGATTGAACCCTCAAGGCAAACGCAGAAGAGGACGACCAGTCATGACTTGGCGAAGAAAATCTAGACACTGAATTTGAGATCATCCGTATATCCTGGAGGGAGGCAAAACAGATAGCCCAAGACCGTGATAAATGGAGAGCTGCAGTAAAGGCCCTATGTTCCAGAGGGAACGAAGAGGAATGATGATGATGAATTCACCTATGCGAGATTATTAAGTTCCAATAATTTCTTTTCTAACTAAAAATGCAGTACAATTGGCTTCATATCTGGTCCACATAAAACAAAGTTTCTTATTGACCCACTTTTAGGAAGAAAGATCGTCCTTTATTAAAAACATACTCTATTCTACCACCAAATTCTATCCTACCGGTAACAGCACTGGCTCATAAATAACTGTGTCTGCTCACATTTAAATGGATTAGAGCAAAGAAAAATATCTTTTTTCATGTAATAAATATTGCCAGGCGCGAAGCGAACTTCAAAGGAAGCTTTTAACTTTCTAGAGTACGCGTTTTACTTTCAGTTGTCATGTCAAGTAGCGTAACTTTAGTTTTTTTAAAAAAAAACAAACAAGACATAATTGAAAAAATAAATATAACAACGCTCTCCAAAATCATTCTTGTAACACACAAGGGGTCTCACTACTGAGTGAATGAAACACCTGCGTGAATGTGGCTTGAGGTTCATTATTTCCCCCATTTTCAAGGACCTCAAGACAAAAGTCCTTGTCAACTGAAGGGTTCTTAAACGCGCGAAAATGTTCCTTTAATCACTAATGACCAAGCAGTCACGAGACCCTAACTTCACACTTGCATGTTTATTCTTGCTTCACATTTGATGACCCATCAATAAGCCTTTCCAATCCGTAGATTGGTACTTCACGCCATGCAACATAAGACAGGACCCAAATACCTAACACTAAGAATTATTCTTATATCAAATTACTAAACACGTATACCTAAAAATATCTAGAGATTTCTTTGTTATGAAATTAGGGAGGGTCCATTTTACGAAACTAGTCCGTGCTACCATAAAGCCTGGTCAATACATATATAGTATTATCACAGTAACGCGATCTTGATTGCTAGATCACGTCGAGTTGTCAGCATTAGAAAACCCGGATCATGACGAGACGCGAAGCGTCGAGTCATGATCCGGATTTTTATGCTGACAACGAGACGTGATCTAGCAATCAAAATCGCATTACTGTGATAATGATATTTTTGTTATATACCTTTCAATTTTCAGATAATTTAATAAAATCACTATATATATTTGAAAAACACAAGAAATTGCTAAACATTTCAACCTCTATAATATGAACTTCATTTTAAAGCATAAACCGAATTACTTTTTGAAAGGCTGACATGCGCATGAATATTAGTTTTATGAACGAATTTTGTGAAACAACGCTCGCTCAGTTTGACTACTATCACTGTCAATAACACGAATTCTTCGACGCTTGAGGGCAGACTACTCATATATGTAATTTACAGTTATTGTGCAGTTCTGAAATTTTGCATCACGGAAGTTTTCACCAGGTCAATGACTGAAAGTTTTATTCAGAGACCAGGTTGAATGCGGTTGAACTGTTTCTGGCGACACATTGTGAGAGGCTCCGATGGAATCTTTACACGGGAATGACAACGTTATTTTGACAGTTATTTACAACAGGATTGGAGAAATTGTTGGAACTTGATGGTACAGATTTGTTGCAGAGAATATTACTCATTTATAATTTCAAATTCATCCATTATGCGTGAAACACTAACGTTACCATTTATGAATTTCCGTAAATGGGTTTTGGTACGCGATTTCCGAATATGATCTTGTTTCAGACGAACATTTTGGCAATATTTTACTACTTCAAAATAAAGGAAAAATTGCTTTTTTATTGTTGTTGTGACAAAAACATGGTTTAGACCTTTCAGATATTTTACATATAACGCAAGGTTTCTTAACTAACGTCGCTGTGAGAGCTTTGTTTGCTGCTAGTGTTGGCATTCCATCGCTAGGGGCGCTGCTATTGTCACCAGGAAACCTCGAGGATAAAGTAGTCTCAGCCTCGTTTGAGAGTATGGTGATACGGGTTTGGAAAACGATAGTATCGTTTTCCTGCTTGTAGAAAATGACGGCAAAATTCTGGCTCTTTCTTGGGTAGAAAATTGGTAGGTGTATAATAATGTACATTATGACGTCTGGTCCTAGAAATTGGCAAGTTACTCGGTTTGAGAAATATCTTCCTAACACCGACTCCCCATAATCAACAAATAATCATTAAAATCTAACAAAGCTATAAACGGAGACGTAAATACAAATAACACATACCATAGGTATATATATATATATATATATATATATATATATATATATATATATATATATATATATATATACATATATATATAAGTAGGTAGGTATGCATGACCAACAAATTGAAAAACTGCGCAGAAAAAAATAACAAAAGTTTCCCCACATATCAAGCTAAGCAAGGTCTGGTCTTCCTCAGGGGACAATAAAGACACGCGTACAACAAAATATTTACAATTTGGCAGAGAATGGACAGCCGTCACCGCCAAAATTACATGAATGAAATTACGTAGTATGAAATTAAATGATTTAAACCAATAAATCGAATCATGAAGTCAGATTTGAAATGACGTAGTATTAAATAAAATTATTTGCAGAAACAAAAACAAAAAAACAAAAAAAAACGGAATAAAGAATTCTAATTAAAAAATTATATGCTATCATAATGAAATATATTGCATCGTCATATCACTTCAACTGTAAACACGTTGTTTAATATTGAATTTATTTACATTATTTTATTTTCTGTGTTCAAATGATTTCTTTTTATAGCATACAATTTTATTATACTTCAAATCATGTTTAAATTATACAACTTTGATTATCATCCTGTTATTTCATTTTGAATATCAGTTGACCATTCATACTGGTTTGTGTAAATCATTCCATTTTCTTGTATTTGGTTTCTTTCATATTAAACCTACTGTAATGTTACAACATATTTCATTATGATAATATTTAATTTTAAATTATAATTCTTCAGTCCGTTTTGTTTCTTCATATCGTTTCATTTAATACTACGTCATTTCGAATCTGAATTCATCATTCGTTTATTGGTTTAAATAATTTAATGTCATACAACGTCATTTCATTCATGCAATTTTGGTGGCTACGGCTGCCCTTAACAGAGAAGCAAAACTATCCGGAATAATGAAGACATATAAACCGAACAAGGAAAACAAGAAAAAAAGCAAAAGAAATAACTACATGAACTACAATGGAGTTATTGTCTATGAATAAGGAGAACTAATTCGGATCCAAGATGGAACCGCTATACCGTATACCTTTTAGCGTGATCTAGTTTACAACATCATTGTGAGGACATAGGGTGCCACCTGTAGATGTACTTAATTTTTTGCTTCTAGCTTTATATCCCGGTTATATGTTTCCACTACGAAAAACAAAGATATGAATTTATCTTACATGGAAAGGTGATGCAAAAACGTAATAATAATAATAATAATAATAATAATAATAATAATAATAATAATAATCATCATCATCATCATCAGCAGCAGCAGCAGCAGCAGCAGCAGCAGCAGCAGCAAACTGACATAAACTGACACACGGTGGGTTAAACAGTGCACTTTTGAACAAATGTATTTGTTCAAGTCAAATTTGGCATGAATTCGCATCTGCAGTATCCAATATTTCTCTTATTAGCAACGTACATTGTCTGTCCATCTTTGATTTGACTCAAAGGGCAGCATTTTAAGCAACTGGACAGAATGTCCGGCTGAGTTGAAATGTTTGGCGAGTTTTGTGCTGACCTTCTTTCTGATATGGCTTTTGTAATTGTTCATTCCTTTTGTAAAGTCAGCGGTTTCGTGAACATACTGGATGGCACAAATCTTGTACGCCATGACGTAAATGACGTTTTTACTGGCACCACGTCAGGACGTAAATGACGCTTTTACTGGCACCACGTCAGGACGTAAATGACGCTTTTACTGGCACCACGTCAGGACGTAAATGATGTTTTTACTGACACACCCGAACCTTTGATTGATATTGTGAGTAACACCTTGCAGGAATATTGGATAATATTACCAATTCATTGTCAAAGCAATATGTCTGCCAGCGTCATGAGGTTGTAAACAGTGCCACTGCCTGAAAAAGAGATCAGTCTCGTATTGAGTTATTTCAGTCATTTGGGCGTTGACTCTTTGATAAGAGATGATAAGCTAACAATCACATTGCTAGATAAGTTGGTTCAGTAATTCAAATGTCTATCTGTTCCGTTAAAGTTGTAGAATTTCTTTGAAAATATGGTAAACACAAACGTAGGTTGTTTCTGCTAAAAAGCTGAAGATAACAACTTATGAAATTAATGGAGTTTCAAAAGATTTGAGAGCGCAATTTGTGTAGCAGTTTAGCACGACTCACGAATAGAAGATGGAAAAAATGATGTTTCACTGCCATGAACGGAAAAAAAGAAGTAATTAAAACAGAATTTTGAGTTTGGTGAAAGGAAAAAGTGGTAATATTAAAATATATTGCAGGATGAGCACAAGTATACACATTTTTTTGCAAACTACTCAGTCCTTGTATCCTTTGGGATTTACCGTTGGAAAAAAAAAAATTTGATTAGCAAAACCATCTTTTATTATACTCAAAGATACATTCCTGCATTATTGGGCTGGCTCTCGCTGCTTTAGACTATTCTTTTTGAGTCTGAAAACGAGTAAAGATGTTTCCGTGTTTAAAAACTTCGTTTCATAGGAAATTTGGTATATACTTTATATCGATCAATCGAGAGAGAGAGAGAGAGAGAGAGAGAGAGAGAGAGAGAGAGAGAGAAAGAGAGAGCGTATAACAAAGGTAGTCGGAATAGATTAATGCAGCTTGTTCACGGAAATAGAATCAATTACGACAGACTCTGTGACCGTTGTTAAATGTCGGCCACCCTAGCAAACAATACGTTTACTATCAAATTCTAGAGATTTCCTGTGTAAATTCAGATACAAGAGTTACACTGTTTATAATGAGCCAGTGCATGTATTTGGTATATAATTTATGTACATTTTAAATGATCATGAAGCATAATGATTATACATAATTTCATGAGTGCTAGACTTGGCCAGCGCTCTAGAAAGACTTGGAACTCCCAGACTAAAACACTTTCCTCGTTCTCCAACAAACGTTTGCATACATCACCGTGAGTCATATATATATCATACATATACCAATATACTCCATTCCGTTCCGGCGATATAATTTTAAGTTGTTGTACATATTCTGATGATGAATGCTGCAGTGCATCGCTCGTAGGGTTGAACGTTTTGGGTTTTTTATTTTTTAAGAATAAACTGCATTCAAAATTTTTACTTTGTGAATACATTTGATGATGTCAAAGTCGTATCATATGAATGGTGATGTCAAAGTCATGTCATATGAATGGTGATGTCAAAGTCATATCATATGAATGGTGATGTCAAGGTCATATCATATGAATGGTGATGTCAAGGTCATATCATATGAATGGTGATGTCAAAGTCATATCATATGAATGGTGATGTCAAAGTCATATCATATGAATGATGATGTCAAAGTCATATCATATGATGTTGGTTCTAATTTCCAAGATAATTAACCACACTGAATGAGAGGCACATTAACAGCAATCACTTCAATTGTTGTTGGATAGGGAAATCTCACCGAGAGTCCGAATATGTAGCTAGTAACGAGGCTTCGACGAGGCTCAGACTGTAAGGATGGAATTTCCATATCCTGCACCCACGTTAGCGATTGATTAATTTTCCCGCGGGCTAAATAACCTATTGAACTCACAAAACCGCTGTTTATCTGCGACAAATGTGACCCGATACGTATGACTCATTTCTTTTTCTTCTTCTTTTCTTCATTCATTCTTCATAAAAATGATGCCAACAGCTAGCCAAATAATTTTAAGTGGTGAGGGATTACTACATTTATAATCAATCTTCACTGCTTATCATTATTGTCATAGGATCCCCAGCACTTTTAATCAAAGAAACCAATTATAATTGTTAAGTTTAGCGCATTTAAAACTTGTATAATGTTATTTTTTTTAAATACTGTCGATTCGACGCAAAATCAGGTATTGTATTGTTATTTCACTTCTTATGTGATCAAGTGATGATTTAAAAAAATATCTTTGAGTGTAAACAGAAAATGTGTCCGATAAGTTCAGAATGTGAGAGAAATTGTAACTTGAATTTTCCATGATGGGCTTCAACGTCTGTGGGAATCATGTTGATGAAGTTGCTTGAAATCTATATGTGGCTGAACCAGGCTATCGCGTATTGTATTATAAAGTGTTAATGTGCTTATGATCTTGTCAAAACAATCATTTTCCCTGAACATTTGAGTAATATGTACAACAGGGGTATATTGCCAAAACAAATTAGTTTTACAGACTTCTACAACCCGCAATATATTACCAAGTTTCTATGCTATTATTCGGCCCGATCCTTTGGGCTCAGAAATGCAATAACATACTGATGTGTTTTCAAAGTTCTAAAACTAACTTTTTCAGGGCCACACAAAAATATAAATATAATTTTCCACCATGACTGACTGCCAAAACATGTATTTTCTCTCAACCGGTCGGACATAACTTTTTAATTACAACCAAATCGATACAAATACAAATTTTGACAGACTTTTATATTTTAAAAAGATATATTTCGACAATATACCCTGTATCACCGTCTACTCATGATATCAAAAACACACGTACTTCAATAACATGCTTTTTAAGAACTTTACGACCCAAGCGTGGGGTTCAGCTCATTAGAATATTACATTATTTCGGAATTTTATTCGAACTGTTTTAAAGCATGGCATCTCATTAGTATAATTCTTACAGGTAAGTCGTGTATTTTCAAGAACTAGAAGTAATAAAGCACGTATACAGGTAAGTCGGTCAATCAATACACAGTCTGTACATGGCCCCAGTTCAAGCCTTATGCATGCATGTGAAGATGTATATGAAATTTTAAATAAGACCATTACAGTTATTTTTTCGAAGTAACGAGTAATTACATTTTAATCATTTATAAAAAGATATAATTATTTTGTAATAAATAGTTTTTAAAATTATCAGAAAATTATTGATATGAACAATAGATGATTTCGAAATTTACGCATTTCGTTTAGCTAGATACGTTATGTTGGCGAGCTATTTCTTGAATGACGCACCGTAGAAACACAGATAAGAACAAATGTAATAGATACGTTATGTTGGCGAGCTATTTCTTGAATGACGCACCGTAGAAACACAGATAAGAACAGATGTAATAATTTTATAACATTGTTACTATCTAATGTAAGAAGATAAATGAGATTAAATATTTTTGTTCACAAGCTGAAGATTGAAAGCTCATACCTGGAGAGAGAGAGAGATAGGAGCAGATGTTTCTTTACTGGTCGTATTTTGTGTGTTTTTTTTTGGGGGGGGGGGGTTAAAATTGATTAAACGGAATAAAAGTAAAAATATATTTTACATCTGACATATTATCTTCTGGCGATAACTAATATCCAACTGTTTAGCCCTAATAAGCAGAATTTTAACATTCAAAACAGTACGGCGTTTTCTAACTCTTTAAACAAACAAATAATTTTTATATTATATTATATTTTGCAGTTTATAACCTTGAATTTATCAGAGGTAATTTATATATATAATACACTGCCCTATTTGTAATCTAACCTTATTTTCTAAAATGTCAGCCTCAGTGTTTGTTCAATCATTGCATAAAGTCTGTGAAAATTAATTAATAAACTCTTCAAGTCTTAACACAAAAGAAACTGAATAAGATTTCAAACTTTTTTTTATATCCAATATAAAATTTATACTTGCTTCATACCTTTCAATTTTAATTATTCACTACTATTATCAATATCGTGATCATGAAAAGCTATTTGTAAATTTAGGTGGGGTTTTTTTTTTTGTTAATATTTAATTATACATATTTTTTATGTCAAAAATATGCCAAATTATGTCTCTCTTTTCTCGCTCGTTATTTTGTATGGCGACTATATTCGACCATACATTTACACCGTCTAAATAAGAAAAATACTTACAGATGTAGATACTTCTAATAGTTGGGAATCCACTGAAAACCTTCTGTCGTTAAAATATATGGATATTAATTGGTGACTCCAAAGTTGAAAGAACCACCTAAAACAAAGTACAACAAATTACACTGGTCTAAAATTTTTAGAAGTCGTCTGCTTCAGAGATAAAATGTGCTATTAATTAGGGATTTTGATGTGCTGAATTCAGATATGACAATTAAAACAACTGATTGGATACTGTTTCCAAGATATTTAAGTTTTTACATTTTACGTCTATGTATATTGCGTACATAGTAGAGTTTTAATCATAACTTGTAAACCTAGGTCTTTTCATGTGTTTATGGTTGCTTTACATGATAATATTTTACCTGTCCTGTTTATGTAGCACTTTAAAAAACAACAAAAGGGTTATATAAATAAAACATATATTGAAACAAAAGTAAGAAAACTATTATGTATATATAAGTACTACTTTAGTCCTTATTCAGTGTCTACTCGGTGCTTCTTGGCTTGTCTCTTGTATTCATTAAATGGAGCATCACTTGTCCAGCAATAGTCTGCAAGCATTGATGGGCTCCATTTGCCCTGATAGCGTTTCTCCATTGTTGCAATGTCCTGGTGAAATCGCTCGCCGTGCTGGTCGCTCACTGCTCCGCAGTTCAGTGGGAAAAAATCTAGATGAGAGTGCAAAAAATGTATCTTTAGTGACATGTTGCAACCAAGGCTTTTGTATGCCTTGAGGAGGTTTTCCACCAACTCCCTGTAGTTGTCTGCCTTGTTGTTTCTGAGCAAATTTGTTGCCACTAACTGGAAGGCTTTCCATGCCGTCTTTTCCTTGCCACGCAGTGCACGGTGAAATGCATCATCTCGAAGAAGTTCACGAATCTGAGGACCAACAAAGACACCCTCAAAGATGGAATAAACGGCACGCCCTTATACAAATTGTAAGGTTTATGCAATCAAGTTTATTTCTTTAGAACTGATAAAGAAAAAAAGAAAGTATGCAGGATTATCAAAAATGTGTCATAAAAATATTGATATCTACAAATATTATCTTTTTAACCACACTGTGAATCACCAAGAAATTAATTTAATAAGACCACACATACATGAGATATTTCACGTAACTGTAATCACGCTTGCATTCGAGAATTATGACGACAAACGATATTTAGTTGATAACATAAATAATTTACTATTTGGTTATGACAGGTCAACAATTCTTTTAATCATGCGGTTGTTGGAGCCGCATTAAAAAGTTGTTTCGTTTGTTTTGTTATAGTTTTTCAACTAACCCATCTCTGAAAATTAGAAGTATTAAATTGTTTTCATCGAACACATTATCCTTTGACATTTTATCTTTGGAGTAAAAGGCCACAAAACGAAACCTAACATTCCCACGCAGGTCCTTTATCACATAATTGTTTTTCTGCACTATAGATGTTCCGTAATGTCTACCTGTGAATACTTTTTTGCTTAAGTTGGTTACATTGATTTTACATCCTCAAGGTAAGATGAAATGTCTATCAGAAACAAAGATTTAGTTCCCTGGTAAACTTCAGTACGTAATTCTAACCATTTGTTTAATTTATCACCAAGATCTATCACAATTACGTTGTTATCTTTAAATAATCATTTCCTTTTGTTAGTCGTGCTGTGTATAAAGGTTGACCACAGACAATAGACTCGAAGAAGTACTTATATTCAGTTTCTTTCAAAATCTAATACAAACATTGGGGTCTTTTTCAACATTTGTAACACCGCACACAATTATGTTATAATGGCCTTTTAGTTACATTATTTAAATATTAGATATTTAAAAAAATGTTAGTTCCTCTCATGAAATTTAGGCTACTCAACTAGCTTTGTAATTAACCTCAAAATAATGTAAGAATTCCCTCCATATTAACTAATTATGTTTTATTTTTATGGCTTTTATCTTATATGGCTTTATACATGTACCATAATCCTACAATGAAAAATAGTTTGTCTAGAATGCATGGATAGTTTGTTTTGTTCACTATATCTAAATTTTTAAAAAGTGAAAAATAACTTTAAAAATTCCTATTTTTATTGATTTTATTTATTTTTAACTTGTTTATTATCTTGTAGACCAATTTGTAATCTGAAATGTTGTGTTTCTGTTTTTGCATGCTCACAGTGGTATCATATGTTAATATGCTATCTGTGATGCTATCATATTTAATTTTGCATTATTTCTTGATGACATTGCTTGGTTTGTAGTCGTTTCATTATATTTTTTCAACTGTATTAAGTTAGTATTCATTTGTGATATTTGCTTATCTTTTTTTGTTTTGTTATTTATATATTATTACTCAACTCCACGATCTATATTTCTCACTCGAAGAAACTATTACAGCTATACTCATTATATCCCATTAATTGTTTTGAAAATTCATTTGCGCATCTGTAATGATTTAAATGTACATTTTATGCGTATCTGTGTTTGGTTTTATACGTATCTGTAGGTGTATTCCTTGTTGAATATTAGCTAATAAATGACCAGTTCCATTCAAAATATTATCTTTAATTCTATAATTCTATAAAACTATTATTCCTGCTCTCAAATGACTTAGTCTTAAAATAAAGAACTCTCATTTATATTAATGTCAATCACATACTGAGTCACTGATTCTGAAGTTGTTGATTCATAATCGAGACAAATATTTTCCAACTCGTAATGAGAGTTACCACCTTCTATTAATTCAAGGCCTTTTGCTAATGTAATTGTAAACCTCAAAGCCTCAGAAAAAAACAAACAGCCAACGATCTCTTAATAACTGAAAGTAAAGTGGCATTATACATTTCTTTTTGCATATTAAAAGCAAAGTTCTTTTGCGCCAGAATACTAGTCACAACTTTGTAACCTTTTCATTGATGACACCTTTTTTCAAACCTTTTTTTTTTTTTTTTTTTTGGAGGGGTGAGGATTTGGGATTTTTTAACAGATGATGCTAACCATAAACATTGTACGTTTTGATAATGTTGCTGTCATTTAACTTTTCTTTAACAAAATTTACACTACGTTTAGAAATTTTGTTTTGTCTTTAACTACCATCCTACCAAATTTATTGACCATTGAATTGTTATTATCTCCTTTCACCTTTAAATGAAACGATAGAAATAACTACAAAGTGTAGTCATAATATTAGATCCCAACCTAGGCACTACCACTTGTAGTGTTTGTTTGTTTGTTTGTTTGTTTTTTGTACTGGGAGTATGTGTAATACAATGTTCTGTTGGATTAAGATTCTTCACACCCTGTGGTGTTTTCTCTTGCTTTTGTAAATGATGTATTTGCCATACAGTGTCATCTATTAATGTTACTATTATTTCATAGATAAGAAAACTTAAAGAAATTTCTAAGCAAGATAAATACGCCAATAATAAGTATATGTTCATATTTTATATGTTTATCAGAAGGTTGGTAATTATCGCAAAATTGTGGTTCTTTAAGTTTTCTAAATCAGCATCAAGACGATTATCAGAACTGAGATAAAAGTACGATCTAAATAACGTAAGTACGAACTAACAGGTCTTTCTTGATGATTGTGGAGTGTCTGTGCTCTATTTTGCTTGTAGTCTCCCCTTTTTTTATTAATTCTTTTATTGAATTATTATTTCGAATTCTCCATTCACTTGCACCGCTGGGATCAAATGAACCAAACAACGTCGTACTTCCTGCAAATGCCATACCGTTAACTAATGCTCCTCCATCATTATTGCTGCTACCATCTTCTTATTTAACTGTAACAAATTTAAATACTGCTTTTTTTCGTTTGTTTGTTTTAAGTCCAAATGGAAGAGAACCTTATTGGAGTTTTAATACAATTATTAAAACATTGTTCTCTTCAAGATAATATGAATGTGTTCCTTTTATACTGTAGAGGTTAGGTTCTGATTCTTTTTTAAGTTTTGATGAGTAAGCAAATTTAGTTCTTTGCGTCTAATGTAAAAATCTAAATGTAATTGAACTTCAAGATATGTAACATATAAATTGAAATAAATTGTGTTCGAGCCTGGCCTTTTTAATTGAACTATGTATTGTTGGGAGCAGTATACTGTCTGCAACTTGTGTTCAGTAAAGCGTGTAGAAGCATAATTAAATGCATGAATGTTAATTATTTTTTAGGTGTAATTTCAGAGTCTAAAAGATCAACCCCAGTCTTATCTACATATCTTTTGTCATTATCAAATTAAACTCACTGTTTTATAACTTCAAGAACTGAAATATCATAATTAGCGTTAACTATGATATCAACATAATTTGGTACGATACGAAAATCGTAAAGCAAAACACATCCATTCATCAGTTTGGTTTTCTCTTCAAACTTTTTTTGAGTTATCGTTTTCATCCTCTAATGTTCTAATTCTATCAAAATAACACAATATTATTCACACCCGCATTTTATTTAAGTTTTAGCTGTATCAGTTTGTCCACTTAATGCAAGTCTTTTTGTCTATATAAGTTTTGAAAGTATCTCTCTATGTTGTAAACATTTGATCCACAGGATTTGACTCTTCTCTCACTGGTTTTATCCTTTTATCCAATTCGTCAATACTGCCTTTACCTCACCAATATTTTAAGTACTTCTTGATCAATATATTCTTTATTATCCGTTTTATACAGTTATATTACAGCATTTGATTCATTTTTAGAATTGGTAAAGTCTGACGATTTATTAATTTTTTGTTTGTTTATTAAATCAGTGATTGATAAATCGTAAATAATTAGTATAGAGCTCGTCGTGATTTCATTGACATTTATTTTGCTTTCGTGTAATCTTTTTTGTTATCTCTGTTAAATAATTCTTGTTTTGCAGCTGTACCACATTATTTGGGTTAGCATCCACCTTGTTGTTCAAGTCTTTAATTTTTCTGGTGAAATCATTTATTAGCATTTTAATCTCATGATCCTTTTCCTTGGTTTTTTAATGTAAAAGTACTATAGTTTGTTTTTTTTTTAAAGATTTTAAACAAAATGTATTCCATGCATCAATCTCTGAATGTCCTATGTTCACTTGGTTGCAAGTACTACTGATTGCTTGGTATTTCTCCTGGTGCCGCCCTCGCTGTTTGCAAAGTCTTTTGCATTTGACTACTAATATGTATATTAACACATTTTTTCGTAGCAGTATCTTTTATTTTTATTGAATCGCTTAAGCCGTTAATACGCCGGTTATTCACGTTTAAATCATTATTTAATATTTATCTGTAATTGTTTTTCTTCCCGTACATTTTATATCACTGATTTAAGTCTTATTTCCATAGAACCACTTAATTATATATGTCATATTTACTTTACATGACATTGATCTGTTATAGGCATTCCATAGAAGTCTGTAACGTTTTCATCTTCATCTTCTATACTAATATTTAATATGTTTAGTCATCCACTTTTTAATTGCCTGTAATAGCAATCAACATTGTAAGAAATAGTTACATAGAAAAACGTTTTAAACGGGTAGAGACTCTAACATCCATGATTAGTAATGATTCTAGTAATTTTTGTTTCATTGAGTTGATCAAGGAAACGGAATAAATATTTAGGTTTTAAAAGACCCCAAACTGTATTAGATGTCTGTATATATTTCTGACTATTGAATCCTAATAATTTAAAGTTGCAGCTGGTCACGTACACTGTGTAACTATTAGTTGGAATGTCTAAAACTTGTGAATTGTATTTCAAACACTCACTTTTATTAATTTCTACATTGCTGTTATTTGCAGTCATACCTTCTTTGACCTTATTCATGTATATGTAAATTTTATATAAATCATCATGATTTGAAACATTCATTGTTTCATTCCTGTGATTGATGAAATAAATATGTTTTTTAAATCATTGGAAATATTGTAATCCCCAAAAAACAAAGTATATTCTCTGTAATGATATTGATACTTTACCAGTTCTATTATAAATTGGATTTTTTAAGAAAAGAGTTCTTTCTCAGACTGTCCATCTATCAAAATATAGCATTACATTTATGTAGAGTTAATTATTTACTTCTGTTTGTTTTAATTAAGTTCGCCATCTCTTTAACAGAATGTTTATGGTTTTATCTCTAACCTTGCTCTGCAGCGTCTTGTCTCTCTGTATTAAACACCCTCGGTCTGGTTGCTTTCTTGTATATGTTATACTTATTCACTATCAAATTATATTCTTCGTGTATAATCTCGTTGTCATTTATTGCTTTGCTACGATATTGCCTAACTTGTTATTCGCCGAAGCCACTATCACGTCGTATTTTATAACTTTGCTCGTAAAATTGTCTCAACAAACCAAAGTAAAGTTGCATTAAATCCAGTAAAAATCATGATAGTCCTGTGACTCCTAAACTGGAAGCTGCTTTACCCATCCCACCTGAAACTGTAGACATGCTAATTTCCACCCAGTTTAAAATTGTATATGCTGTTTTGTATTTCTGTCTGACATCTTTGTAATGTTCTATCTCTTTAGCCAATTTAGTCTTCACTTCATCTATCTTTTGCATCCTAAAATTCACACCATTGTACTTTTGAAGTAAATTCGTCTCACCTACCATTTATATTTGTTTGATTTACTTAACTGATTTATCTGGTAACAACGATGCACTATACGGTAATTAATTGTCAACTGTGAAAGAGAAACAGGAATAAAATCAATTTTTCGTTTCATTAATTTCAAATTTACTTGGTGAATCTATTGTAAACTTTAAAATGTTTTTATGAAAATACTGTAAGTAGCAGTAAGTATCGAACTTAGTGTTGATTGATTGATTGTGTTGTTTTTCTTTCCTGCTTCACTTGTCAATATTTTGTGCATTTATATATCAAATCTCCTGATATTCTGTTTGAAATAAAGTTTTGGTGAATCATCCACGCATTTTGTACTTAAGAAGACAGAAATAAAAGTTGATAATTTTATAATTTTAAATAATAATTTTAAAAGATTGTTCCATTAGCTTGTTAATAGCAAATTTTTATCCCGCGTCTATAGCGATATTAATAAGAGTTGCAAAATAATCAATAAGTTTTGAATCGTATATTTGCTTTGTTCGTTGTGTTGCCATTTTATCTATCTACTAAAATTTTATAGCATTTTAGGAAAATGACTTTTTTCCATTTTTTGCGTTTAATTAATTTGTTTTATTTCATATTTAGTCAGAAAGTTTGTGTAAGCAAAAATAACATCAATTACAGTTCAAACGCCGATCAAGTAATGCGTCAACTTTTTGGCTTGTTTAAATTCATATGAACGTTTTCCAAGTTGTCTATCAAGTTCAATTCGACGTGGGTCTTTCTTCTTTTGTGACCTTTGAATCAGACTTGTTTTCGTCTTTACTTGTATTCTATTCGTCTCCCATTTAATTTGTAGCAAATTTGCAAGTTTATAAAATAATTATTTTTAGGTTAGTTTTAAATCAATCAAAGTAATCTATTTTTAGTTTTAATTTTACCTTGAAACACTGTTAAAAATTAACAGCAGTAAGAAAATGATTAAAAACAAAATAATACAAAATAAATAATAATGGAAACTAATATATGTTCGAAATGTAAAATAGAAGAAGAAAAACTTTAGTGAAATTTACAAAACAGTTGTAACAAACCATGTAGAAAGAAGCATAATACAAAATGGCATAATTCACAGAGGTATTACGTTAGACAAGACAACAGAAACTGGAGAGAACAAAACGATTGATATTTTAGAAATTAGAATCTCAATTATTTTATTGTTGAGTAAACGTCTATTTTAAAACTATTTTAGAACTTTGCAAACATAAATATGTTGTTAAGCTTCTAAACCCAATGGGTCAAGCTGAATTATAGCTTAGAAACTTGGTAATATTTTGTGAATTTAAAGAGTTTTTAAACCTGATGTGTTTGACAATATATCAGAAAAAAAATCAGAACCGTGTTTGTGCAGTATGTTTTCAAATAGTCAGGATTTTTGTGAAAACGCTACAAATCCAAATGTTTACAAATGATGATTATGAAACATTATTGAATGAGCAGAACGCAATAATTATGGCATTATGACCCGCCTTAGTGTGTATGTGTGCATACATACATAAATACATATCCATACAAAGACCTTTCTACTTTTCAAAAATATAGCTTTCTTTAGAGAACTATTATAATCATCCAAAAACGAAACTTGGCTCCGTTACAAGTCTTGCGATTTTCTTTGTTTTACGCCTGTTTTTAAGTCAATTAGTGGGCACACTAAATTATACGTGTGTGGAAACTTTTCAAGCGTGTGTCATATTACAGATATTGGAGGCTGCATTATACGTGGCGTTTTCTTTGATTTTTCTGACGTATTTTGGCAAAGTTTGAGACTTGCCGTCAACATTTCAGCTTATTTCAGACAATTCCAGTTGAAAACGTTTTATTTTCCAGTTTTGATTTTTTTTCATGAACAGAATTTAGCATCGAAAGTGTCAGAATTATCAATGACAATGTATTCCGATCTAGAGACGTTGTCAAGTTTGGCAGTGTGAACGTTCCGTGCTGAGGAGATGTACATTGTTCTGAGCAATGCATATTCACCCCTTTCTCGCAGATACCTGGATGTTTTTTTTTATCTTCAGTTTTTTATAACCTGAAGGGCCTCTGCGAAACCATGAAAGATTCAGGTTTCGCTTTGAAAGAAGTGTGTGCAGAAGGAATCAACGATGATGTGTACGATTTAACATTTATTCATAATTATATAATTATACCACTTTCTCTTGCGTTTAACAATACAAGACTTTGAGTTTTCCATGTTCCATATTATATCATTGTTACGGAATTATATATATTTTTCCTTTTAATAATGGTATAGTTTATTAGTTTATGATCTCTGTTCTTAGTCTAAACAGCTGTCGTCTTATGAGTATACATACGGTAGCCTCGATCGATATTTCACCTATTTGCTTGCAGCTTTAGTCATGTGACGTATTTTCTGCGCGCAATGCTGAACTTTCGACCTAGTTCTCGTACTTTTAGGAGTAAACATTATATTGACTAGGAATTATAGTTTAAGGTCACATTCGAAGAATGAATCAATACAGTGTTTACTGTTTAAAACACTGGTACTCGAGCACTTTAGCAAAATCACGCATAACCTAATTCCTGATTGGTTCGGAGAGGGTTGCATTATTTTGAAATACCCAGTTTATTGAAGACGTAGTATGGGTTTTTATTTCGATTCTGCGCATTAATGCTATATATATAGAAAATAATCCTGTGTTTAAATATTCTTCATAGTTACTTGTGAATAGAGAGGTCATTACGAAATTGGTTCAGTTTGTGTGTATAATATTCCTATTTGGAGATTTTTATTATTAATACAGTACATTTAGGATTCAGTACTGTCTTTAATCTGAATTATTATGCAGCTCCGTGGAATTATCGGAAACATTTCTAAAACTTGTGAGGTTCCAGATTCACAAGGATTATTTGGATATAACTTAATCTTATCAACATATTAGCACAGTGAAGGCTATTTCATTCGGAATACTACATTCGGAATATTTGGATTAACTTCCGGAACAGTGAACTTTAAAACAATTTAGGACTTTTAAGGATATTCTATACTGTAAGTTATTTTTAATTCTTTCACTTTAATTATTTGTTGAAATATTTTAGGAAATTAAAGATTTGTATTTTAAATCTTGAAAGCTTGTTTGAGTCTTTTCTTTTGTTACATAACCCCTAGTCGTAACATCATAAGGTCTAAATCTAGTTTAAATTGGGGTCGCCTAATTTTAGAATAGTCGATAAATAACTGAACGATATGCATTTTCACATAGAAACCAATGATAGTGCTAACAATTTCAGAAATTCTAAGAAATTAATTGTTTGACGTGTCTCCTTCTGATAATAAATAAGAAATTAACAAAACTGTAAGGATGACGTCTTTGAATGTTGTATTAGATATGACCATGCAATTTGTTAGTTACCGATCCACCAAGGTAGTTGTTGCTTGACAGCCTCGAAATTATTAATCTCCCTGAAAGTACTAACTGTCACAACACGGACATCTTTTATTGTTAACGTCAAAACACAGCTCTTAGGGAAGTATATATAAATGAAATTTGCATCAAGAAAATTGGTATACATATTAGAGACTTAAACTACCATGAAGAAAAAAAACATTGTCTTTTCCTCAGACTGGTTTGAATATGTTTTCTCTCTTGCATTCTCTAAGAAGGAGAAGTTGACAATCCTGTAAATGTTCTGTCACAAAATGGAAGCAAGCCACAAGGGTTACAGAAATCTTCAATTTATGAATCTCTCAGCAAACAATCTTGTACAGTTTCCCAGAGAGATGTTTATTACAAATTCCAAGCTAAGCTGGAAAGTTTAGATCTTACAATGAACTTTTTGCATGATAGAGATTAGTTATCAAGTAGTTTGGTTACATCCGCATTTGTTAACTCTGAATGAAAATCGTCTTGAAGTCATATTCAAATATAACAACTGATAGACACCTCCATATATGTGCTCAATACCTCGGTAGTGATATTTAAGGAAGCAGAATCCACCATAGCTTTTCTCAAAGACAAAACAAGCAAAAAAGAATCTCACACGCAAAATTTAATGCTTGAGACATAGGTAATCCTGGTTTTAGGAATATATATTATTTGAGAGGAAACCTCCAATTTCGGAGCCAAGTATTCTACTGACATTGGAAAAGTATACAGCTTATCGGATTGTTAGCCAAATTAAAGGCTTTTCAGAGTTTCTAACTTGTCTTCTTCCACGGGCCTAACTTGGGAATTTTTTTAGTGTAGAATTGAGAAAATACACATCAGTTGGGAAATGGAATGGAACCTGTATTCGGTCCCAAAACTTGCCTAGGAAAAGTCCTGGTTTCATCTAAAATTTTCCAGATAAGAGTTTGATTTTCCTCTTCTGAAATTACAATCCTCAACATTTTGGAGACATACGACACTTTGCAGGGGATACCAGAACAGGCAGCTCCATTGAGGAGAAATATTTTATTATTAGAAAACGTGGAATGGACCCATGGATGTGTGTATCGTTTTGAGTAAAAAATTGATTAAATGGCAAACACCAACGCAACTCTCTTGCTTTCTATGCCTTTCAATATAGTTGGGGTGGGGCTAGTGGAGTAGTGATTTTTTTTACATGCATTGTAAATTTAAGATAACTTCCAAAACATCAGAATACTATACTATGTCTAAGAATTTTGTGTGTGTGTGTGTGTGTGTGTGTGTGTGTGTGTGAGAGAGAGAGAGAGAGAGAGGAATTACTGACTCACCCGTAGACATGTCAGATGCGGGTTTAAATTGGATCCTTGGGCATGCAGTTGTGAACTCTGGGACACAACTTCGAAATTATTAAGATCTCTACCCTAAACTTATTGGGCTTTAAAGGACAAACTTCGATATGCAAATGACGTTGGCCCCTGAGTTTATTCTTACCCCAAGGATTTTACCATAGCGTAATAGATTTTGTGGAGTTGCACGTGGGAAAAAGAGGAAACGAAGGTACATGTGTTTTCAAACACTCTATTTAAAGCGTAATCTACAAGAACTTTCTTTTTGAAAGAAACATATTGAGCAAGATATATATCATGTGCAGAACAAGGCGTTGTAATAGTAGTACTGTAATGAAATAATAATAATAATAAATATTATTATCATCATTATTAACTTGTTTCAAATTTTTACACAACCACACCAATGGCAATTTTTCATAGATATTTATTTTCAACTGATTGATTGACTAACTGATCGTTTGATTAATTGATTGATTGATTGATTGATTGATCGATAGATTGATTGATTGATTTGTTGATCGATTGATTGATTGATGGGTTAACTGATAATTCATGTTGCCACTGATCAGTGCATCACACTGTTACACACCCATCCTTCAATTGTTAAAGTCTCAAAAGAATGCATAGCTCTGGAGAAATTTGAAAGTGTTACTCTTTTACACAAAGTGTGTATACTTCATTTCCTCCCCATAAACATATTTATGCAACTATGAACGTAAACGTAAAGACAACACTAATACAATGTGTCAACCTGACTTTTATCAGAATAAGCGACATATAAGCGCTTGTACGAAATTGGATGCATACGCTTAGGTAAAAGTGAGTGTAACAACTAATACCCAGGAACCAGTTTAGACACATTACCGATCTTAATTCGGTCTATTTAGTTTAAAATTATTTTGCACATGATGCATCCAGAATGTATGTACCTAAATTTATGTTTCTGACACTGTGGTTATTTTGCGTGTTCTAAAGTAAATTTGTCAGCACATTTCTGTACGAGAAATATGCAAAAAAGAATTAATAAACGCACAAAGAAACAAACTGAATAAATATATATATAAATAAATAAAAATGACAGCTTTGAAAACAAATTATTAAAATGTATAACAAATTGACGACAATCAACTATTCACCTCAAAGAAGTGATTATTTGTGAATTATATGACTTTTGCAATAAATACATATATAAATCTGTTAATTGAGGGGTGAAGACTACGCTTTCCAAAATTTAATGCACCCAGTAGTCACAACCATGTATTACATTTCATTTCAAAGCGTATGATCTCTACGTTTGGAAAATGCCTGTTGTTTCTATACCATGATAAGTTTGTTATGGAAATATGCCTAAACATTGCGACCATCATATGGAAATATGCCTAAACATTGCGACCATCATATGGAAATATGCCTAAACATTGCGACCATCATATGTTTTAATTCAGATTCAGATTCCTCCTCTAAGTTAAAATTAAATGATCCTATATCGAAATCATATTGAAATAAATAAGCTTTGGGGCTTCAAAAGGAGAACGTCTAATTTCATATTGTAATAAAAATTCATTGAGATTTCTAACTATACGTGTTTTGTCTCGCCTGCAAAGGATATGTTAGTAGTAGAGAGATGGAGAGTTCTAGGACACCCCTTGTATCCTAACTAAGTTTGAAAAGTTCGGTTGCCTAGTAAGAACAGAGTGAATTAAAAGTGTTGAAAGATATTGAACATCTTCGTTTACATAGATACTACACAAACATAAATTAAAATGACAAAATACTTATTACTCTTCCAGATTTTAAGCGAAAAAGTAGTTAAGATACATGGGTAATCCAGAATCTTCCAGCTAGATACTACTCACATCCCAAATACAAGGGGTGACCAAGAGTATTTGTCCTGCCGAGACCTAGTAAAAATTATTCCTACAATTAGCATTATCAACTCCTCAAACGTTAGTTTGAAAGGTGGTCCAATCTCAAAATTCCGAAATTTGATTATTAACATAGTGTATGACACGACGAAAGCTGTATCAAATACTGCGTGATACAAGTCTTTGATGATTCCTTTCATTTGAATCATATTTTTCCACTAAATTCTTTAAAGTTGCACAATATCTCAGGGATGTAGCTAATATGGTAATTGATTGACTAAACTGTTTCTTTTGATTTGACTGGTTATGCTTTTGGTTCTTCTATTTGTACTGCGTAGAATGTCGATGGCTTTGACTCAACCGCTTTAATGACAAGGAAGATTGTCAAAATCTTGTTAATGTATGTTGACCCTGGCAATGATGAAAAGTCTTCCTTTTTTTATTTGATGGTACTTTTTCACCACTCATCAATTCTTTTTCCAACTCCTGAATATCTTCTTCTAAATCACTATCTTGTATCTTGTATCAGCTACATGAGTCAAGCTTCTTCTCTATAGTCATTGTTTGGTACAACACTTCTATCTTTTCATTCAACATCATGAATTCATTGGAGATCAAATTTTAGGCTTCCTTTGTCGAAATCGTCTTATTTTATTTTGCTAGCGGCTCTGCCCTGCGTGACTTTGTCTCTAAACTTTCCTCAGCGACATTTTTAATGTCAAGCTGTTTTATTTGTTTGTCTTGTTGTTACTGTTGTTGTTGTTTTTCTTCACTTGAGGTAATTGCATAAAAAGGCTTTCGAGTGCATTGTTAAACCCCGCAGTTCTATTGATGTATGAGGGCAATATGGACATTTTGTGGCATTTAGGCAATAGAAAAAGTGCTACTTGTTACATCCAAATTCTTATAAATATGTCAGTTTGTTATATCAAAATTCTTACAAATGTGTCAATGTGTTACATAGAATATCCAACAAAATATTTCTGATCCAGCAAATTTGTAATAGACTATATAAAATTGTGTGCACTTTTTGGTAACTTTGTTCACTATAAAAATAACTAAAACTGCGTCTCTACATGAATTTTAGTGATAGAAACAATTTTTCGAAGATATTAAAGCATAATAAATATATTATTCAGGATGAAAGGGAAAGTTGCTAAGAAACAACTCTTTTTCAAAGAAACAACGTAGACATCCCTGCGGAGCGACAACGATAATACTGTTTAGTATTTCTGTCCTGAACGTTTTCAGGAAAGTCAAAGCATGGAACAAGTGGACTTACTTCCGAAGACCTATCCTGCGGGAAAGCGTGAAGATAAAACATTATGTGAAATTTTGAAAAGTCAGTGCAGGAAATGCCATGAGTTAAAATGTCCTGATGTGTTTGAAACAAAAAATGATGGTTGGAAGAGATGTAAAACATGCGCAGATAAAATAAGTAATAAATGGGACATAAAATATAGGGTACCAAAAATTTTTAAAAAACTACAGTATAAATGAACTAAAAAACTACAGTATAAATGAACTATTAAAATCCGTTGTTTAAATCAACATAGTCAAAACTTCGTAACGAATTCATGGAAAAATATTGACATTTTATAGTGTTAAACAGTTGAGTTATGCAAGAACTTTCATATAAAGAATCAACAAATTCAAGCAAATAAATGGCATAATTTTTTTTATCTAAATGCTAGAAGACAAGAAAAAAAGAATTGAAAACTTCAAGCAAGCAAAAAATGCAATTTTGCAACATTAAATAATCAAATATGCAAGAAAATTGACAAACCCAAATAAACAAATGTCAAATTGTATGAAACAAACGTCAAATGTTCGGTATCAAAATATCAAGATTTTACCATAATGTTAGAAGATGAAAATCAAATAGTGACAAATCATTAACAGCAAGACTCTGCAAAGTCAGAAAGCTAAAGTATAAAATCTGAGATCTCTTCAATTCAAGGCATGGTTAAAAGTGACATCATCGGGAATCAGTGCTTTTCAACGGCGACTCAAAACGATTAAAACTAGAATTCCTTGACTCAAAGCAGAAAGAGAGTTACCTCGTATCTCTTTCAAAGAGTTACAGAGAATGGAAAAATACGGGAAGAAAGAACAAGACTGAGAAGTATGTATATGTAGTGAGAAGGAATTTGAGCGTCGAAGACAGGGAGACTAAGAAACTTGTATCAACGTAAAAAAAAAAGATAACAAATGTTTCTTTATGCAATCGAATCATTTTTAAATACTCCTAGTGGAGATCATAATATAGATCAGTCAAGTACAACATAAACAAGTACTCAAGTTTGGTTTAATAAATTTCCTGCGAAAACTGCGGCAAGACTCGTTGTCTCGGCGAGACAACGATGGCAGAAAAAGAACAACAATAATAACAACAATTTACTCGATGTATATGCAAAGAAAATATTATATGAGGCCAATGAGGGTTTTAGGTAATGAAAGAAGAGTTTTAGGTGGTGAAAAACAAAACCACGTTGATATCTTAATCATTTTTGATAGAACAAAAAATTTCACTATTAGGGATTAAGGATTTATCTAGCCTAATAGATAAGCACAAAGGTCACAAATTCATATACAAGAAGGGCTAAATTACTTCTGTACATCCGATAAATTAATGAGCACAAAAGATTATGTTACTAGGTGGGAAATACTTCTGACATCATGCCCGAGGAAGGGTCTCTTGTAAAATTTGAAAGCAAAGACTAATCTTCAGCTCAACGTTCCGTATGTTGTCCACTGCGACTTTGAATATTCCTTAATAAAAAAGTAAAAATAAATCAATATTTAAGAAAATATATAAAATAAAAATAAACAAAAAACAAAAGATACAGAGTCATGGACTGATATAAAAAAAACACATAACACATGTCTTCATTATTTTGCATGAATCTAAAGGCAAAGAGCAAAGAACGCAGGACAATCGTTTACAGAGGAACTGATTGCACTCAGGTGTTTTACAACCTATCAGAAAGTATTGCAAAACTTGTATATGATGAATTGATATCTCAGAATGCAAAATATATGATCCTCACCAAAAAAGACAACAACAAAAAAAGAAGCATTTTGATTCCAATAACATTTGTCACATTTGCGATTAAATGATTCATCGAAATAACTTGGGTGACTATGACCACTTGACCGGACTATACGCATGACAAGTGCAATGTAAATTTAAAATATCATAAATAAATTCCGCTTTTCATTCATAATTTGTCAGTCTAAAATCAGCACATATTCATCAAAGAGCAGGTTAAAAAAGATTTGATAGATGAAGTATGTATCATACAGAATAACGAAGCGAAATTTATTTCAGTCAGTAAGAACTTTGTTGTTGATTGGATAACAAAAGATGGCGTTGTCCTATCGGGACAAGACTTGTCCCGTAGGGACGATGGCAAGAAACTTCACGAGAAAAAAAACTATTAGGCCCCTGGATAGCTATCAATTAAATGGACAAACACTTATTTAGTTAGCAAAGAATTTAGATGACAAAAAGTTCGTTGAAACAGCTAAATATTTTGATAACATGCACATTAAATATTTTTAACAAAAGTCATTTGCCCATACGAATACGTGGATAGCTTTGAAAAGTTCAGTGAAATAACATTAACTCCTTTAAAACCCTTTCGCTCATGGCTGAACGATTCAAACATATTCAATGTAAACTGCAAATATGTTAAGGGTGTGATGTCACACTTCACTTTGACCTTCAACATTAGGCGACACTTTGATATTATGCGACATTTTAGAGGACTTTTGAAATATCTGCATATCGAACTATAAGTTGGCCCAGAGCAATTCTACACTGTACCTATGTTTAGATCATGACGCGAGTTTGAAAATATCGCGAGTAGAGCTAGAGTTGTTACGTGATTGTGACTTGCTTCTCATGATTGAAACAGGAATTCGCGGAGGTGTTTGCATGATACCGCATAGATACGCAAAAGCTAATTACAACATTTTATGTTGAAGATGGTGAGATTAAAGATAACGGTGAATTTGATCAGGCAAAACTTAAATAATTGATCATGTACATGATCCTAATAACTTTTATGAAAGGGCCCGGTTACAACATTTTCCAGTGAAAGACTTCAGATGGGAAAATGAACATGAAATTTGATGGATGGAAGAAACTCTGCTCGAAATACCTGATGATAGTAATACTTGGTACATTTTGGAAGTGGATTTGGAACACCTGTAGAGTTGTACGATTATTTCAAGGACTTCCTTCAGTGGAAGACCTATCTAACCTAAAAACACATTGGTTGAAGAGAAAAAAACGACTAAACAAACAGTGCCTAAGTTAATGTGTACCTAGGGGAAAAAGTATGTGACACGGAAACCTAAAACTTTATATATGAAGTTTAGATTGAAATTGACAAAAGCCCGCGGAGTCATTTTTTTTTCAATCAATATACGTGGCTAGCCATGTATCAATCTGAACACAATTTTTATACAAAAGTTATATGTCTTTACAAAAGCAAGATCGGTCTAAAACAGATCTAATGTCAAAATGTCAAATAATTATCGTAGTAAGCCATTAATTGTTACTAAGAGTTGATTATAATGTTGGCACAGGTAGTGTTGCTATAGGTCTAATACCTATGAGAATATTTGTAACATCATCACGATAGGAACGCGACACAGTGGACAGTTGAGATTCTGTTCCAGCAGTGTGTCCACACACTGTCTACAAAAGCGGGAGTGGCCACAAGGCACAAAAGCGATGGTCTCTCATACATTAATCAGACAAACGTCACACTGATTAACGTTGATGACATCAACCACCTGTGGCGCTGTCGTTTCTTCAGTTGATTCGTTTGAGAGCCTCGTGGAAGCTCTCCACCCCGTTGTTTGTGCGATTAGTGGAGCCAACAACCGAAATGCGTGTCGGACCGACTGATGACTTTTCTATCCATTTCTTCCTCACGTATCTAAGCTGCTTCCGAATAAACTCAATGTAAGACTCGGAAACGGTTGCACCTAACTGGCCCATGTCGGCCATGGTCTCTACTATGTCATACGTTGGTAGCAGCAGGAGTAAAAGAGATGCCTGGATGCATTTGCGGACGATATCGTTGTCACGTTATTTGCGTGAGAGTCCCAATGAACGACAATTCTTTATCAGAGCTTGGACAAAGTGAAACCAACAACCTTTGATATCGACATATTCACCCCAGATTCATTTTATGACTTTTGCTGACGCTTCCTTGTAATCAGCCATTACAGTATATGGAGACAAATCTGGTATACTCTCATTCACCTTTTCGAATACTGCTTCATAAAGAACCATCGTTTTCCGAATCATTAAAATGTAGCAAACTGAAAAGGTGTAACCATGAAATATTACAAACATTGAGAACAGTTGATAAAACAAACGAGGCACGGTTTGGAATGTCGCATCCATCGAAACGTTCTTGTCATCCTTCAGCAAATCACACTGCGCGTCTCTTGCAAACAAAAACGCGGAGCCGTGGTTAGCAACATTGACAAATCCCCGGTAGAACGCAACCCCATTGCACTCAGCGTTCCTTGAGCCAGCAATGGAAACATCCACTTCGTCGAAGGTTGTTGGTAGTGTATTTAACTTTGGCCCTGGTTTTAAGATGTAATCAAGTTGTATACTTAGAATTCGAGGTCATGGTTGCTTTTGTTTACAATTAGATTGGTTTTTTCCACTAGAATTACTGATATTTGTCGTGTAAGCATATGATTATCAGTAAACTTCTGTCAGGTGTCTTGTGTTTATATATAAGGAGTTTTGGTAAACAGTAGTTCATTCTTGTTCTAATGTTCGGTCTATGAATCATTTTTTTAATAATCATATGTTTACAGCTGTGTTGAGAAAATAAAAGCAAATTCAGAGCGAGGAATTATTTATTTAAAATATTCATTGGATTACTAAAGTGCTCACTCTCATTTTGGATAGATATATGACTTTGGGATTTTTGTGAATTCATTCAAAGATCTTATTAATTACATCATTTTGGTACATCAGGATATTCAAGACTACTGGCACATTATGACATTCAAGGCTACTGGAATTCCTTCGTAACATTCTATATTTAGGACTTGTGAATAGGACACTTAGGACTATTGGATTATTTGTATTTTATTTCACAATATTGTAAGTGTCGTTTTGAATTTTCATTTTAATTCTCTAGAAATTAATTGCTTGTTGATTCCATCGTTGGTTTTAGTTTCTTTCTGTTACATATATTTAAGCCATAGAGTCGTAACAGAAATTGGGGGCTCGTCCGGGATGTGAATTTCTTTAAATTACAATTTAAATTGACTTTGTTTTAGAATTTTCATTGTCCCTGGTAAAGATTTTTGTTTCACCGTTTTGAGAAAGCTTTAAAGAAACCAGAAAGCATTCACAATGTCATCTAAGGTTGAGAACTTTATTTCAAGTTCTAACCAGAGAGGGTTAGAGTCCATGAAAAAGGAAGAGTTGCTTGAGCTTGTTAGACATTATGATTTTTTGAAGCAAAAGCGTCTTTGACAAAGCAGGAGATAAAGAATATTTTAATGCCATATTTGGTGGAAAAGGAAATTTTGGATAATAGTGTTTTGGGTTTAATTGATTACTCTGTATCTGGTTTTGATAGGAAATTAAGGGAATTACAGCTAAAAAAAAAACCCACATGAAATTAGAATTAATAAAGCTTCAGCTTCAGAAAGAAATGATGGAACTACACATTCAGAAATAGGAGAAAGAGAGTGAAATACAGATGCAGAGAAAGAAAGAGCAACGGAAAATGCAGATGCAGAGAGAGAAAGAGGAGAGAGAGAGAGAGAGAGAGAGAGAGAGAGAGAGAGAGAGAGAGAGAGAGAGAGAGATAGCGCAAAGGAGAGGGAATTGCAGAGAGAAAGAGGAGAGGGAAATACAGAGAGAGGACAAGAAAGGACAGTTCCACAGAGAGTTCAGGTTTTGATGTTACCAGATATATTAGGTTAGTACCACCTTTTCAGGAAAAAGAAGCATATAAATACTTTCTTCACTTTGAGAAAATTGCTGAAAACTTGAAATGGCCCAGAGAGCATTGGACTTTGTTATTACAAAGTGTACTTACTGGCAAAGCTCGTGAAGTCTACACTTCACTGTCAGTACAACAAAGCATTGATTATTATGTGGTTAAGGAGTACATCTTGAAGGATTATGAGTTGGTAAAAGAGGCGTATCGACAAAAGTTTAGGAATAGTTGAAAAGAAACTGATCAACCTCGTGCTGAATTTGCAAGGGAAAAATAACAACTATTTGATACGTGGTGCTCAGCCAAGAAGGTTGATCAAGATTACGATAACCTCAGACAGCTCGTATTAATTGAAGAGTTCAAGAGTTGCATCCATAATGATGTCAGGACCTATCTTAACGAGCAGAAAGAGTAAACTATGGATAATGCTGCTCGTATGGCTGATGGTTATTTCTTGACTCACAAAATTGAATTTGGCAATAAATCTTCCTATCAACAGTTTTCTGGTAAAAAAACAACCCATTTCAATCTCCAACGAGCACTTCCAAATTTCACAACAGCACAACTGTTAGGAATCAAACGTCTGATAAGACTGATCAGAAATCTTTATCTCTTCCTACGTGCACTATTGTAAATTGAAAGGGCACGTCATTTCTGATTGCTTCAAGTTGAAAAATAAGCAACAGAATAAAGGCAGAGCTATTCCAAATGCTCTTTTTTCAAAGAGGTCAAGGTCACTGTCTTCTATTGAAATATAATGCATCTGTTGGGTCAAACAAACCCTAGTCTGATTCTGTTTTGGAGACTTATGAACCATTCATGTCAGAAGGTTCTATATCACTTATTGGTCATTCTGCCAAGCCTATCCTTATTAAAATATTAAGGGACACAGGAGCTTCTCAGAGTCTTTTGTTATCAAGTATTTTGCCTTTGTCTGAAAAGTCTTCTTCCAGTGAAAGTGTACTTATACAGGGAGTCTGTAAACGTTCCTCTCTTTTGTGTTAATTTGGCATCAGACTTAGTTTTCGAACCTGTGACTGTTGGGGCAGTGACTTCTTTACCTATAGAAGGTATCCATTTGTTACTAGGCAATGACCTAGCTGGAAATAAGTTCGTGGTTAATCCGTTTGTAACTGACAAGCCTTGTTTGGATCAAAAAGTTGATTCTATTGAGATTGATATTCCTGATTTGTATCCTGCTTGAGCGGTTACCAGCGCTATGGCAAAAAGAGCTCTTGAGAATGATGCTGATCAGGATATTATTCCTTTAGCTGACACATTTATTGGTCAGTCTTTTGATGAGGTCACTTTCTCTCCTGATATGGATCAGTCAAAAGCTATTGATCACAGTGATCCTCTTTTTACAACTCATTATCTCTATTCTAATCAGGGTGACAAAAGATTACTCGTTGTCTTACAGGAACAAGATCCTGAAATCTCATGTTGTTTCAGAGGGATATTAGTGAAACTGAAGCCACACAAGTTCCAGTGTGTTATTTTGTGAAAAATGGGGTCTTTATTAGAAAATGGAAACCACCTGAGGTACATGCTGGTGACGAGTGTTCAGTGAGCTATCGAGTTGTCGTTCCTAAGTCATATCTACAGGAGATTATTAGTCTAGCCCATAAAACTCCCTTGGCTGGTTATTTAGGACTCAATAAGACTTGTCACAAGATCTTGAATCATTTTCATTGGCCGAAACTTAAAAGTGATGTTTCTAAATACTGCATATCATGTCACATTTGTCAAATGGTAGGAAAACCCAATCAGAAGATACCTAAGGCTCATCTGCAACCAATTCCTGCATTTGACGAACCATTTAGCAGATTAATGGTAGACCGTTTCGGTCTTTTACCTAAGAACAAGTTAAGCAACCAATACTTGTTGACCATAATGTGTGCGTCTACAAGATTTCCGGAGGCAATTCCTTTGAGAAATATTAAAACTAGAACCATGGTGAAAGCATTGGTGAAGTTTTTTACACTTGTTTGCCTTCCCAACTCTGTCCAGTCTGATCAAGTATCCAATTTTATGACTGGAATTTTCCAACAAGTTATGCATGAAGTAGACATCTAACTGTTTAAATATTCTGCTTATCACCCTGAAAGTCAAAGACCTTTGGAAAGATTTCATCAAATTTTGAGGAATATGATTCGGTCATATTGCTTTGATACAGGAAAGAATTGGGATGAGATATACTGGATTACATTCTTCAGGCACATCAGGACATTCAAGACTACTGGCACATCAAGACATTCAAGGCTACTTTAATTCTTTCGAACATTCCATATTTAGGACTTGTAAATAGGACACTTAGGAACATTGGATTATTTGGATTTTAATTCACAATATTGTAAGTGTCTTTTTGAATTTTCATTTTAATTGTCTATAAATAAACTGCTTGTTGATTTTACTTACATTGTTGGTTTCGCTTAATAACACTACTGCTACATTTCAAAACGAGAGCAAATCCATTTACTATGTACATAAATAAATAAAAAAGCATGCATATATATATATATATATATATATATATATATATATATATATATATATATATATATATTATAGAGTGCAATCTCCATTATCCGACTCATAAATTCAAGGGTAATGATCATTTTGAGTCCAAGGAATCACAATAGTGTCTCATGCTCCATGATATATTTTCGGCACATATCAAATGTTTGAGAATATTTCATTGTAAAATAGCATATCAATAAAAGAAATAATTCATGTAACACATTGTAAAGAGTATTCTTTAATAAAGCTCTCTTTCAAAAGATTCTAACGAAATTTATAAACCCATGAAATTGAAATAATCTCCATAGTTTGTATTTTCATAACATACAAGTCAAATCAATTGAACAATCTGTCATTTTTCATACAAAAAGAGTATTTTGCTATTAGGTCCAATAAATGTATTGCTCTTTTTTCATATAAAATCTTTTTTGTCATTAGGTCTAATACATCTATTGCTCCTTTCATCTAATCAGAATAAAAGCTGTTCTTTTGACTTTTAATTTTATTTTGAAAATTTTCAATTTCATATGATCTAAGTGGCAGACAATTTTTAGTGCATAGATAAATCGCATGTTAAAAGGAAAAATATGTTTCATTTTTGGACATTTTGCCATACATTAGGGGCCTTTACGAAATCGCTATCTAGGATAACTTAATTTGCTCATACTGAACAACCTACACAATGGTTCTAAATGCACACAACGTTCTTCTTCGGTGAAATATTTAAATTCTGATTGAAGTTTTTACATTTTATAAACAATTAAAAAATCTGTTACATTAAATCTGAGAAAGAAGAAATTCTACTGAGCAAACCAGGAACATGAAATAAAAACATGTAAAAATAATTAGAAAATTCAGTAATCACCACAGAAACAAATATCAAAATCTAAATAATTACACGAGACTAATACATAAGAAGGAAAAAGCCTAGAGGCAAAAAAGCAATAAAACACACAACAAGGAATATAAATCACACGAAATTTAAATTGTAAATTGTATACATATTCTACACTATCAAGTTCAATGTACTAATTGTGATAATGCCTTGCAAGAATCTATATAAAAAAAATAAGATAAATATAGTAAATAAAATAATGGGTAGCCAAAACCGGAAACAAGAAAGGAAAATGTACAATAAATTAAGGATCTCTAAAGCACGGATCCGTCTCATTAAAATTGAATGAGACAAAGTAAACCGTTGTATGGTTTCTCATCGCACGCTGTCTAAATTAAATTTTTTGTTGTTGTTTGAGATTTGCTTTTTTTACTTCTGAAAGAGTAAAAGAAAGCCTGAAATTCGTCAAATGTGACATTTCTTTACTTCCTTCACGTGATTGATCTCATCAATAATTCTAGTATATGGCACATAGCAAATTTTCTTTGGAAATTCACTTGGAAGACTGTCAAAATACAACAGCCTAAGAACCCAATATGTTATGAATGATGAATTACACATCTGTACCGAGTTTTATGAAACATTAAAAGTTTTCTCTCAATTGAATGTATCGTTTTTGTACGTTGTGTATACCTTTGGCTAGCGTACAAACTATATCGACCAAAATCATGTTTTCAAAATGTCAAGTAACAAATATTTAGCAATTATTTTCATTTCTGCAGAGTATAAAATTTTCCTGGTATCTCTAATGGCAACAACATTAGCTTCTCCTGTTAACTTTGTACTTAGTTCCCCTACATTCTCCGTCATGTTTTTCATTTCGTTGCTGATTAACAGGAGCTATTTTAGTTCCTATCTGATTTGTTCTGTTCTTTTGCAGTGGAAAGTTCCTCCTTTTAACACTCCTTTTCCTCACAGCAGGTCTTCTGGCACGGGTCTCATCTCTTCAAGGGTCTGAAATAAAAGGACGCCAGTATTAAAGATCTTAAAATGAAAACAAGATTTCCGCCTGCTGTCTGGCCCCCTTCACCGGTGCATAAAATAGAAATCAAAATTAGGCGCCAGATCTAAAAAGTAAGTAATTTTTCACTACTCTTTGTCGGTTTGTATATTAATGCACTCTGTAAGTTTCAGTATTCTTCAAGAATCAATGAAAGAGAAATGAAGTTAAAAGCAAAAACTGAACGGAATCACAGCGAAAAAGTAGGTCCCTGTGAATTACTTTTGTTCGCAGGTGAATGCATCTACGCTAAAGACAAGGACAACATGAATTTCAAGAACAACGCCGTCGGAAAAGCGATACTTATGTTGCGTCTATGCCTCGAAAGACAGATATGGGAAATGGGCAAAAATCTCTCTTTAAAGATGGGCATTAAACTTTGTAATGACAAATTCCTCTCTGTTGTAATAATAATAATAATAATAATAATAATAATAATAATAATAATAATAATAATAATAATAATAATAATAATAATAATAATAATAATAATAATAATAATAATACTGTATGATACCAGTAAAGTTTACTATTTTAAAAATATTGTATTGCCATAAAATATTATATTATATTATATTATATTATATTATATTATATTATATTATATTATATTATATTATATTATATTATATTACATTATTTTATATTATTTTATATTGTGGTGTGGTGCGGTCTGGTATAATAATAATAATAACAATAATAATAATAATAATAATAATAATAATAATAATAATAATAATAATAATAATAATAATAATAATAATAATAATAATAATAATAATAATAATAATAATGATAATAATAATAACGACTTTAATTAGAGAAGGTAACTCAGTTAGTTGCAGGAACTCATCTACCTTGAGGCCTTCTGTTATTAACAATATATACAGCATATGCAGTCTATTGAGTAGTATAGGGTGGGAACTGGGGTACTGCGGGGACGCTAGGGGTACCAATGGGAAATTAACATGGAGGGAGACACTTGGGGTACTAAGTTTATGGGTACAGAAGTGACACATACACCTAACACACAAACAAACAAACAAAAAACATAGAAACACTAGGATTGGCAATGTGGAATTACTTCTTTTCTAAGAAAGGTGGGTGGCCCTGAAAATGGCCGTTGGAGTGGTGTGAAACAAGTTAACAGATATCATACCTCATGGAAGGTCTTCTTCTCCTTAAACTTCGACGTACTTCAGGTCCGTAAATCAATACCCGCTTCAGGCAGCCTTGCCTCTCTATATAGATCCTTCTCTTCCACACCGCAGTATCTGTCATCTTGGTAATCGCTCATCAAGCTTTCACATACATGGGTAGTCCCGGTTGAACAGCATCCCCGATACGATGTTGAAAGATTCAACAGAGGCATACATCTTCTTTTCTTGAGAACAGGTGAAGCTATGTGACAAAAAGCGCTGGTATATATAGCCTAAGAGCGGATCGAAACGGGTCGAAATGAACCACCAATCCAAACGCGCGTTACAACAGGGTGGGTCTCTCTTCCAATCAGAAGAGAGACGGGGGGGGGGGACATCACCTTCAGTATATAGGCGTCACAGCGTTCGTATGGTTTTACCTTTTGAGGCATAGTTTGAGTATGGCTGATACAACGAAGACAGTGTATTGGGGTGAGCCTGCGACGAAAACCTCGTATGTTCGGAGCGGGAGTACTACGGCTAATGCAGTGGTTAACTTTCAACCAGAAGATATTAATTTAGATTTCGTGGATTTTCTGCCGTCGCAAGAATTTTTTGTCTGAAACAACCGCTGTTGTACCACCACCATCTTTACCTGTGGTGGATGATTTTAAAAAGAGACAAAAAGAAGAATTGGACATTTTTTGGCAGCGTCAGAGAGAAGCAGAAGAAGCATTTCTTCAGCATGAAGAGGAAAGAAGAAAGCAAGAAGAAGAAATAAGAAAGCTAGAAGAGGAGAAGTGTAAAGGACAGAAGGAAGGTAGTGATGAAAACAAAACGGTGAGTCTACTACAAGACATTTTAGCCGAGTTAAAGAATCTTAGAAACATGTATCAGATTTCTTTAACACAACCCAAGAGAAAGAGACCCTCACGGGCGAAGCATTCTAAGCCCATCACTACTACTACTGAGATGCTACCACCACCACCACCATTGACTACTACTACTACTACCACCACCACTACCAAAGCAGCAGCAGCAGGAGGAGGAGTCGGACTTGGTCGTGGAAAGGGATTGAGACAGTTAAAACTCATCATGTCCAGTCCATAAGTTTGTTTAAAACAAACACCCCAACGGTCCTTCTCAGGGCCACCCACATTTCTTAGAAAAGAAATAATCTCATTGCCAAATCAAGTAAAACTTAAAACCCCATCATTGGTTTGTGTATGAGTGCGTGCGTGCGTGCGTCCATACTCTAAAATCAAACCAAAAACCAAAAGACACTTACCTTTTTCCATTTTGGTATATTCTCTTAAACATCACAATGAACATTTCATAAAACATCACTCAAGTTCACTGCCAGTCTCGCTTTTTCTTGAATTTCTTCACAGGTATCAAGGGTTCTTCTTCTTCTTCTTCTTCACTGTCTTTCAGTCGTCTGGCCTTCTTGCCTTTCTTGACGACGGGGATGAGTTCTTCTTCTTCTTCTTCTTCTGGTGCTGAAGATCCCTCTGCTTCCTCCCTCTCTTGCTTGTTCTCTTGTTTCTTAGGACACTCTGAAGACCAATGTCCTTTTTCTTGACAATGATAACAGTTATCTTTCCCTTTGTCTCTCTTTTCTTTTCCTTGGTTTTGACGTTGTGGACATTCTGGAGCCCAATGTCCTTTCTCTTGGCAGATATAGCAAGTATCTTGACTTTTATCTCGAGAGGAGGAGGAGGAATAGTCCTTAGTCTTACAGGTATACTTTTCAAGGACTCTCTTACCAGAAGGGTAAGCTTTTCTGACTTCTCTTCCATCTTCACTGTTTAAAAGTTGAATAACTAATAGTGACTCTTAGGGTAGGAAGGTCTCTCTATATATAGGGAGAGAGTCTGTGTAAAACTCAATCAGATTCAAGTTAGACATCAAGATGAAAAGATCACGCCATGTAAATGAGAAAACAGAAAAAGAAGAAGAAACGAAGAGGCCACGACGGAGACTATCCGTGCCGCCTCAAACACCTCTAGCTGACGTGCTAGCCCAAGTCCATGCCAGCGATTTCGAAGAGGACATGAGTGAGCCTGAAACCACACCTTCCACCAAACCAAGAGAATCTAGAACCCCTAACAAAGAAAGTCGTCCCGGGCTCCCGAAAATTGCTATCGCATTCGAGAGACACAAAAAATGACCTCTAGAAAATTTAAAGACTTTAAAGACTTCAAGTCTGAAGTGCCTCCCGAGAAAGCTGCAGGGTTCATCACCGATTTGTGGGATTCTTTGTTAGAGACCTTGAAACGAAAATGCGGAGAAAAAGAGGACAATCGATTGAGACTTTCCATTCATCACGACAGTTTGAAATCTCCTGTCTAGATCGAGAATTAACACCGTCTAAAGTCACGTTCAACAATCCAACGAAGAGTTTACCATCACCGATGGAAAAGTCACACTTCGTATGACCCACGTTTTACCTCCTCGAGGTAGCGGACCAAGCAAAGTGTTGTTGGTGGACGACCTTCGAAGTACCAAACGCAGTATCGTCCAAATCGAACAATTCTCAGGACCAGATGTGCTTGGCTCGTGCCATCGTGGTGGGGCGAACGTATGCCGACAAGAACGAGACCGCAGAATGGAAAAGAACATGGAATAAAATTCGACGATCGGAGAAAGTCAAACAACGAAAAGAAGCAGAACTCCTGTTACAACAAGCTGGGATACCAAAAGAGACCGTGTGTGGCATTTCTCAAATGCAACAACTTCAAGACGTCTTGTGTGTGGCATTTCTCAAGAAGTTCGCAGAGCTCTGCTGTTTCAAGGACCCGATTTCCGGGAGGGAAAATACATTCACGTGTATTATCATCAAGAACATTTCAATGCCATCACCAGTATTACAGGATTTCTTGGACACGCTTACTACTGCGAGATATGCGACCAAGGATTTAACAACCGGGACATACACATTCATTGCGGAGAGAGATGTCGGGGCTGTTTAACTTCCAAGCCATGCCTTCCTGAAAAACACGTGCATTGTTCGACGTGTGGACGAACCTTTGTCAGTCCCTCTTGTTACGAACAACATCGCAGGACACAAGGTCACCAGCAAAAATGCGCATGTGACTTATTGAGATTGTGCTCCAAGTGTGGACAGCTGATTCGAACCTACGACCCAAAGAGACAAGTTTGTGCCGGAAAGAAAAGATGCCGCAATTGCGACCAAATCGTAGACTATGAACATCAATGTTACATTCAAAAATACGACAATACGCTGGAGAAAGAATTAAAGGGTGATCAGAAGAAGAACAAGACACAAGTGGATTCCATCTTTTTTGACTTTGAATGCATGCAAGAGACGGGGATTCACGTCCCTAATTTTTGCGTCGCTCATCGGCTTGTGAGAAGTGCATACAAGAACCTATTCATTTTCATTGTCCTCATTGTAGTAGGATTGCAGCAGGACGTGCAAAAATCTTTCGTGGCCCCAACACTCTGGAAGATTTTGCCCAATGGATTTTAGACCCCATCGACGACACATGGAGCGAAGATGACCTTCAACGTTACGGAGACTGTCATCGCTATGCTACCGTCATGGCTCACAATTTCTTGGGATACGATGGACCGTTTCTGTTAAAATATTATTCAGAACAGGGTACCGAATGCTTCAAAGTCACCATGAACGGAGTCAAACTCATCTACATGCAAGTGGGACACGTACAATTCAAAGATTCCATGAGTTATTTGACCATGCCTTTGAGTCGAATTCCTAAAACATTTGGAATGACAGAAATGGCCAAAGGGTATTTTCCCCACTTCTTCAATACGGAAGCCAATCAACACGTAGTGCTACTGCATTTGCCTGACGTTCACTATTACGACCCCGACGGAATGCACACCGAACACCGAGAAGCCGTTCACGCTTGGTACCACGCTCACGCTTCAGAACCGTTTGACTTTCAAGAAGAAATGTTAAAGTATTGTCGATTTGATGTAGATATTTTACGCCGTTGCTGTGGAAAGTTTCGACAATTATTTCTAGATCACGGAGAAGTCGATCCTTTGAAGGAAGTGTGCACCATAGCCAAAGCCTGTACATTAGTGTACACCAAAAAGTTCATGCCCGAGAAAGAACTAGCCATCATAGACCCTAACACTCCTCTCTCGGCCAGCCGTCAATACTCTGCCAAAGCATTGCGTTGGTTGCATTACTTGTGCCAAAAGGAAGACAACTGGATACAACATGCCAGAAACGGAGGGGGAGAAAAGAAAGTGGAAAGTCTTTCTGTGGACGGTTGGGATTTCGAAAACCCTCAGACGGTGTACGAATTTCAGGGATGCTTGTTTCACTGATGCCCTACGTGTTTTCCTCAACGACACATGAAAAGTCCTTTTTCAGACTCCACCATGTATTTGCACACCCAAGGATACAACGAACACACGTCGATGAATTTGATTTCTTCTCCTCGAGATTCGTCTACGTCGTAGAGCAAGTGTGTGGCATTGGTTCGTCCTCCAAATAAACTGTGGCAATGGTCCAAAGGTTCGATGTCGACCACGTCGTAACTTTCGGCAATGCGTCTAAATTCAGGATCGGTTTTGAAACGTCGATCGTACTCGTGCTCCCACATTTCTACCACATGGTATCCTTGACTTTCTAACTTCAGGCGTCGTTGGTAGATCTGTTCGTACAACTCTTCCATGGTGGAGTCTGAAAAAGGACTTTTTAAGAACGGTACATGCAACAACAAAGACATGATCATTCACGCTTTATCGGTACACGAAATACAACTTGTGCTCAAAGTGTTGAGAATCGTGATGAACACCAGTTGTATACCTCCGTGTGAAGAAGACGTTTGTCAAACTTTATCTACACTTCATACGTTTCAAGAAGTGTGCATCGCTAGTTGGTTACACCAATAACTTTACGATTGGAAAGATGTACGTGACTGGAAAAGTGTTGGTTTCGATGCTTGGCCACAAGAAGTGGCACACTTTGCCAAGGACCTTGCGTGTCACTAATCCTCCAAAGCAAAAAGTGAACTTGGAACCAAAGTCAACCATGACACTCGAGCCTCAAGAAGAAGCAGAAGACAACACCGTCGTACCAATAGAAACACCTGAGGAACAAAGAACCTTTCCGCCAGATACATTCCATTCTTCCACAACAGAGACAAAATACAAGCGTGTGTACGTCCATTTCGTAGGACACACCTCCATTGAGAGTATTATTGTTGTACATTGACTTGTTTATACACCACTTTGGTTCTTTTAGTGGTGCCTTATTGTTATACCTCACCATATTTGCTGTATGCGTTTTCGTGTTTCATGACCTGTAAATGTGTTGGGTTTTTTTTAAAAAAAACATTAAACGTGTATGAAACGTATAAAATGTCTTGTATCTTTCGTGTTCTTCTCAAAATTCTCCTTACCTCAGTCATGGATGCATCTTCCTCTGCCTCTTCTACCTCTTCTTCTGTGGTCAAAGTGATTGACGAAAAGTTAGATCGTCAAAGTTGGGAAGCTTTGTATCTGCGCCATCCTTTTAACATGTTGATTGCTGGACCCAGTGGTTCAAGCAAAACCGAATTTGTCAAACGTTTGATCGAACACAAATCTCATTTGTTTGATCGTCCTCCTCAACGTATCGAGTGGTGTTACAAAGAGTGGCAATCGTCTTACACTTTACTTTGTGAAAGTCAAGGAGAAGCCATTTCGTTTGTCGAAGGTATTCCTCGCGAAGACGATGGGATCGTGTCTGACTTGAGTCAAACGCATCTGGTCATCTTCGACGACATGTTAGGAGAAGACGAAGAAGAAATTAAACTTTGGTTTACACGAAAAAGGACATCATCGTAATGCCAGCATCATTACATTACTCAAAATTTATTTCAACAAAGTAAAGCCCATCGTACCATCAGTCTCAACTCCCATTACGTGGTCTTGTTTAAAAGCCACAGAGACAAATCTCACATGCAAGTGTTAGCCAATCAGTTAGGCACTCCTTGGCTGAATTATGCGTATGACGATGCCACTCAATCGCCTCATGCGTATTTACTCATCGATTTAAAATCCACCACTCCCGATTATTTGAGATTTCGTTCTAGTTTGTTTCACCATTGGTGTCAAGAAGTAGGCCCCGGCATCTATACGTCTCCTTCAGCCACTCTCTGAAAGAAAAAAAGCTATAAAAACATCCACCACGTCAGTTCTTTCTCATAGTCTTCGAGATGACTTCCTTTCAATCTCATCCTCCTGCCAAATTAATTCGTGCTCTGTATGGCATCAGTCGCGAAAAAAATGCACAAGTCCGTGCCCATTTGTTAGAAGCTAGTCTCAAAGAAGTTTTACGATGGTTTACTTTGACAACACGTCAATTACTTCAAGGCATCATTCACATCCCTCATCAAACCAAACGTTTTTTTTTTTTGAAAAACATAAAATGGCGTTGTCACAACTGGCAGATCCTAGAATCGATTCACGTACTACAAAACAAATCATTGTAACCCCTGGTCTTAGTGGTTCTTTAGGAGGTGTCATGATTCGTTCTCTTTTGAAATAGGATCCTAATGCCCAAGCCAAAACCAAAACGAAAAAGAAAAGACCCAAGAAGAAAGCCCCTAAGAAGAAGAAGAAGAAAACTCTTTCCAAGAAAAGACCAGCAACAACATCTGCTGCCCGAAAGAGAGGTACTATTGCTGGGACGCGCACGTACTCCCGAAAGCCACGAGAGGCAGTGACGGTACCTCCTTCTCCTCCGTTCACTTCGTCTTCTTCTTCGCCCTTCGTGGTGATGCCTGCCAAACCTGATTTAAGATCCGTGTTTCCTAATTTGATGCAAAAATGTAAACTCATTTCGAAAGTCACCTCTCAGGGGTCATCTACTTCGGCTGCTTTAGCCACTGCGGCTGCTGCTAAAAAATTGGCATCACCTAAAACCAAAGTCGAAGAGAGAACCGGCGTGTTAAAAAGTTTACTGGATTTATCCAAACAAGAACTGACACGATTTAGTCCGTTGAAAACACCTCAACGTCGAGTGATGCCTGTCATGAAGATGGTACGCCGTGCTGACCATCAGTGGAGTCGCGTTCCAGTATAAAAAAGAAGTGTGACCTCCGAGAGACCTCAGTTCTATTTTCCCTCCTGACATCCAAGATGACCCCTCAAAGTGCACACCATTGTACTCGTCCCAAGAAAGGCAAAACCCAAAAAGGACTTCCACCTCGTCTGGCCAAACATTGGGACGTGTTGTCCGTCCTGACTAAATCCAATCCTCTCATTCAAAAATAACTCATTCAAACAGCCCTCAAAGAAATCATCGATACCGTGTGCGAATGTTGTTTGAATGTGTTGAAAGGAACGGTACCTTTGTCCAAGATGCAGAAACAAAAATTAGGCAAACATCGGAACGTTCTTCGCCAAATGGTCAAAAAGAAAATACCTCTCAGTCAAAAGAAAACAAAATGTTGGTGCAACGAGGAGGATTTCTACCCATGCTGATAGGACCGTTGTTAAAAATAGCGGCTCCTTTGTTAGGAACGATTGCTGGACCACTTTTAGGAGAAGTCATGAGATAAAGAGTGTTCCAGTATAAAAAGAAGTGTGACCTCCGAGAGACCTCAGTTCTATTTTTTTGCTCCTGACGCCCAAGAAGATGACCCAAAAAAGTACACACCATTCTACTCGTTCCAAGAAAGGCGAAACCAAAACACAAAAATTAAGAAAACATCAAGACGTTCGTCGACCAATGACCAAAAAGAAGAAACTATCTCGTAGTCAAAAGAAAAAAATGCTGGTGCAACGAGGAGGATTTCTCAAACTGTTAGGACTCTTAAGATAAACGACGGGAATAAAAAAAGAAGATAAAAAGGAAACCCTTCTCTATAAAGACGACAAACTTGTACCTCTGGATCTTATGGAAGGACGAAAACTGACTTTAGTTTCTTACAAACGATGGATGGAACTCTATCGTTGGTACGAACAACGGATACCTCATTTACCTCCCAATCCGAATCTCAACGAGATGTCTCAGTTACAACAAGAATTACAATCGCTCTTGGATTTAAGTGATTTGTCAGAAACAGAAAAATCGCAACGGTACGGTCAACTCTTGCAACGTCTTCAACTTTCACCAGAAAGCTTTAGACGAAACAGCTCAACCCACTCTGAGACATTTCAAGGCCATGATAAAAAGCAAACCTAAACCCACCACCAAAACAGCAGACACCGCCACGGGGACGACAGAAGAAGAGGAGCCCCGAGAAGTGTTTCAAACTCCGTCTGCTCCCATCCCTAGCAAGATTGCAGCTGCTTTGTTGACACCCTTTCCTACACCTCATCGAGAAGATATGAAAGCTTGGGTTAAAAAGATGATGTCCACTCCCTCTTCAGCAGAAGAAAAAAAGAAAGAAAGCAAGACTGAAGTTAAAAAAGACACCAAGAAGAAACCTACCATCACCCCTTCACAACCCACTCCTGTGGCTCGTCGGACGCGTCAAGCAGCTTCGCCCAAACCTCACGACACCAAAAGTGGTAGTAGTATCGAACAGTAAATGACTAACTGAGGAGCAACAAAAACATGGAGTGACTTTTAGCTAACAATTATTACAATACTGCCCATGCTGCTAGTTTCGGAGGAGTTCAAAAATTGTATCGGGCTGCTAAAAGCCAATTGAAAAGAGTACGTTACAAGAACAATCGACGTACACGTTACACAAACCCATTCGACGAAACTTTTTTTGAAGTCAAACCAAAGTGGATGGCATCGATCATCAATGGCAAGCAGATAGAGGACGTCTCTCATTTGGCAGCATACAATCGTGGTCACAAATATTTGCTTTGTGTTATCGACGTGTTTTCCAAATTCGCTTGGGTCGTTCATTTGACTTCTAAAAGCAGTACTGAGTTAGTACGCGCTTTACAACTGGTGTTGAAACAAAGTGGTTGTCACCCTTTACGATGGCAAACAAAGGCACATTCATTCTTTTACCACCGAAAATCCTGAAACCAAAGCCAGTGTCGTGGAACGTTTTCAAAGAACTTTGAAAGAACGCATGTGTAAATATTTTATACATCAACACACTCTCAAGTACATCGACGTGTTACCACGTTTGGTCAAAGCTTACAATCAATCGTATCATCGTAGCATCGGATGTGCCCCCGAAGAGGTCACCCCTGAAAAAGAAGTGAAAGTGTTTGTTAAATTGTTTGGTACACCTCAAATGGGACACAAGAAAACCCTAGTGCTCCAGACGGGTGATTGGGTTTGCATCGGAAAAACCAAACGCACTTTTGACAAAGGTTATTTACCCAAGTGGACTACAGAATTGTTTCGTGTCACTGGACAAGTGCGTGGACGTGATCCGAAGAAGTGTTGAAAGGAACTTTGTACTTGCCTGAGTTACAACGAGTGACCAAAGAAGAAGACGAGTTGTACGATATCGAAAGCATTCTCGAACGAAGAACACGTAAAGTAGGCAAACGTCGAGTGGAAGAAGTCAAAGTGCGTTGGAAAGGATATCAACCTAGTTGTGATTCTTGGATTGCCGCTTCCCAATTCGTCGACTATAAAAAGAAGAAGTAATCAACACAGCACAGCTACCTCTCCTTCGCAGAGTTCCTCTCTTCAAGAGTTACAAAAGCAACCTTTGTGGGTGTGGTGCGGAGAACGTGTGCCTAAAAATCAAATCGTTTTTTTCTGCCAAATCTTTGTGGTGTATTGTGTCATCGAAGCAGCCATTGCCAATTTGAGTTTGCAACAAGGGGACAAACAATTGTGGACCATTTTACTCAGCAGTTCCATCGGTTATCTTCTGCCCAGTCCATCCTTGAAATATACGACGGACAGTAACAACAGCAGCAACCACAACGGTACGGTCAACGCCAGTCAACCTTCTTCCAGTCACAACAAACTGTCCTGATCGAGTACTCCTCCGATGTGGTGGAGTACAACGTGGTGGGAAACACAGCCGCTCCGTTACTGAGAGTCATTCCTTTCAAAGTGCATTCTGCCGTCGCCGAGTACGAGGAAGGTGGAAACACGTATCACGTTCACCGTGAATTTGTACATCCTCATTATCTTCCAGTCAGTAAATCGTATTTTGACACTGTCAACATTAGTATAAAAGGAGATCTTTAATCAAAATATTCTATTCACTAAAGGAAAATTCACGGTGAAACTACATTTTCGAAAAAGGTTCTCCAGAGGATTGTAACACCAAATTGTGTCCTGTGTACCGAGGAGTGGCTCGACGACGAGGACACGGTTTAGGAGATATGTTAAAATCTGCTTTTCAGACGGTAGCCCCCATCTTGAAACCCATGGTGACTCGAGGATAGCATGCCTTAAAAGATGCCGCTTTGACGCAAGGAAAAGAATTTTCGCAAAACGTCCTCATCGACAAACAAAATCCTAAAGAAGCTTTTATGAGAGCAGGAAAAAATGTGTTGCTGCAAACTGGAAAAGATCTTTTGGGTCGCCGAGAGACCCCTATAAATTCGCTTCACACTTCTGGCTCAGGCATTACTTCTTCCTCAACGACACAGCAAGGACAAGGCAGAAAGAGACGTCGACACCCCTTCAGAGCTCATAAAACACACGGTGTTCAGAAAAAGAATACGAAAAGAAGAACGGTCAGAGAATTAGACGTGTTTGATAACTAACTGTTGAAAATGATGCACCGAGATTCTTGCGAATGTACCAAGTCAGAATTGGATCTGTTTGCCATGCCCCCTACCATGATGACGATGCAAGAATCCCAATGGGTAGAATTTCATCTTGTATCGTCTTTGACGACTTCAGCCCCTATCGAATTTGAAATCAAAGGACAAACTGAAGTTACATCGATCTGAATAGCAGCCACTTGTACTTGAAACTCAAAGTGATCAAAACGGACAACATCAATCCTGGGGCCGAGGCTAGAGTAGCTCCCGTCAATAATTTCATGCATTCGTTCTTCAGCGAAGTGGATTTGTACTTGAATAACAAACTAGTCAGCAGCAGCATGGATACTTACCCTTACCGTGCTTACTTGGAAAATCTCTTGACGTACGGAAAAGAAACCAAGAACACCCAATCGGATGCTTCCGTGGGATGGAAATCTGACATCTTGGATGCCTTCAACGACACAGTGTTGACAGAAGCTGACAATCCTCACAATGTGGGATTTAAAGACCGTCAAAAGAAAATCAAACAATGACCACTTTAGAACTGATGGATCGTTTGCATTTGGACATGTGGTTGCAAGACAAGTATTTGTTGAATGGAGTGGATGTACGCCTGAGACTGAATCGCAATAGTACCGTCTTCCATTGATGGCTCATGCTAACGAGTACAAACCCATCATCGAAGAAGCCAGACTTTACGTGCGCCGTGTAGAAGTGTTACCTAAAGTGACCAAACGTTGAGCAGAACCACTGCCAAGTATCCTGTGCGAGGAGTGGAAGTGAAAACATGTACCATTGCCTCTGGACTCCGATCCAAAGTCGAAGATCACGTCTTCCAAGGACAACTGCCCAAACGTGTGCTGATCAACATCGTCAGTAATGCAGCCCTGAACGGAGCCATCGATCAAAATCCTTTCGAGTTTCAACACTTCAATGTCTCCAAGATAGAAGTCACTCGAGATGGCCAGACGTTGTGTACCAGACCTTTTGAACCTAACTTTGCCCAGAAACATTACTTGCGATCTTACTTGACTCTGTTTTAAGCCACATGACAGTTAGGCACCAACAGCAGCCACGGTATTTCGTACGAGGATTATGTAGGAGGATATGCTTTGTGGAGATTTGATTTCACTCCCGACCAAGGCAGTGACGAAGGACATTTCCACCCTATAAAATCAGGCCAACTTCGTGTGGAACTTTAGTTTGCTACAGCTCTAGCCAACACCGTGAACGTCATCTTGAATGCAGAATTTGACAATACTCTAGAAATCAACAGTTTGAGAGAAGTGATTCTAGACTATTAGACAAAAAAGATGTAATACGAAGAACCCATGGAGATAGAAGGTGAGGGATTTTGTGAACCACAGCAGTCACAATCCACCAGTGATGACAATGTTTTTGATCCAGAACCACAAGAAGAAGAGAAAAGTAATGTGACCAAATTTACTTGATTTATTGCCTGTAGATGGCCAGAACAAGAACAACATTTAGTGTCCTGTTTTGCTACGCAATGGGCTGAAAGAATTACAACCCTGACCAGAGAACATTGTTATGGATGTCAAATCGATCATCCGAGCCAGAAACAACACGACAAATGTATGATGATGAGTGCAGAAGAAAAATTGGACGAATATTTCGAGGAAGCATGGGTCTCTGATCTCGGAAGAAAAGGTGTTGAGAAAGTGGTATAAAGACTTGCAGGATCGTTCCTCACCTCCACTCACTTCTCTGGAGATCAAACGCATCGAAGCTCTCTTGCAACAGAGTACAGATACTACCCGCCGTGATTCATGGACTTACTTGACAGACATATTCAAGCATAAAGTTAAGTGTGAAATGATGACTTATTATTACCTGTAAACAAAGAAATGGATACCTGGGAACTTCGTTACCGGTTGACTCGCAGTTCGTACACCTCTTCTTGGAATCTTGTGGTGTGTGCTAAAGACGAACTTCCAGATCGCAAACCTGAAGACGTTCATGCCTATGTCATCAATACCGACGACAGTGATCGACCAGGAACCCACTGGGTAGCAGTGTACTTTCCCAACGATCACAGTGTGGTATATTTTGATTCTTATGGATTACCTCCTTTGGAAGACGACATCATTGACTTTATGAGAAGAAATCCGGTCTCCACATGATTCAATAATGCCAGATTACAAGGATCAGATTCTATGGTGTGTGGACAATACTATGTACATTTTCTTCATCAATCAACGCAGTCTCGGATATTCCTTAGAACATTTAGTGACTTGTTTTGATAGGGAGTACGCTAGAAACGATACCAAAGTAGAAAGATGGTTTTTTAACATTATGGTTATCTCTTGTCTTTAGCTCAGAAATGTAGTGTGCATCGAGGACAGAATGATTTAGAACAGTGGAAGTCTAGTTTGACTTCACAACGTTGTCAACCTTGTAAATACGTTCATGGTTTAAAAATGTTTGTTTGTATTTGTATTTTGTGTTAGAGAAGCTTCTTCTTATGTATTAAAAATGTTGATTTTTGAAAACAAAATGGTGTTGTGTTGTTTATTTAATTAAATGTATATGCTCTATCACCCGATCTATCTATATGAGGTACCTACTCGTTCACATTTCTCTCTATCGATCTGAGACATGTTTTCCAGCATATAAAGCGGTGCGTGTGCCAGTCGGCTCACTCTCGTTGACTCGTCAAGACCTCAACTTGGCAGCTAAAATTAGCAAGCTGAATGAAGCGATGGTAAATATGAAGCGGGTAAGACATAATCTGCTTGAGAAGAAATCTTAGAAGAAAACGATGATCTTCCTGCAAATGGCTTAAGAACTGGTGGAAGAACTCCTAAGAGAAGAAATCGTCAGGGACAGCAAAGACAACAACAACAGCAACAACAACAACAGCAACAACAACTCTTGCAGCAGCAAGTTGTAACAATTTAATTTAAGCAGACGCGTCCATTCGGGTCTTAGTGATTGGTGGTCTTAGACGTATACGAAAACCAACTGCCCACTTGGACGGACCACCACATGTGCTCGCTGAAACCCTAGGGTTGACCCGAAACCACAGAGTTGAAAAGTGAATATGTTACGACCGCACCAGACAGGCTGTAGTAACAATTTACCACCACACCAGACAGGCTGTAGTATATATGTAATATATATATATATATATATATATATATATATATATATATATATATATATATATATATATATATATATATATATATATATATATATATAATGTTCGTTCTTTTTTTCGTAACTGTCTATTTTTAGTAGCTGATTCTCGTGGAAGATATTATGAAGGCAAGTCCCGGATTTAAGAACTTTACTTACGAAACTCGAGTTCAGAATCAGAATTCCAAATGAATGCATCTATTTCGAAACTTTCGACTTTTTAATTAAATTTATAATGTCTACAGCAGATGTTTAACTGGGCGAGATTTTACCAGATCTTCCAAATAACCATGAGTCAAACTGATTACACTTATAGGCTGTAATGTAACATCATCAGAAAAAAGTTAGTGATTACAGATTACATTAAAAAATATATAAAAATTAAAATTACTAGACTTATAGGCTGTAATGTAACATCATCAGAAAAAAGTTAGTGATTACAGATTACATTAAAAAATATATAAAAATTAAAATTACTAGACCTGTCAAACTTGGGGTGGGAGGGTAATTTCACAAATGAAAAAAATCACTAGACCAGTCAAACTTAGGAATATTATTTAACAAATTAAAAACTTACTAGATTAGTCAGACTAAGAAGACAATAAGCGAATGGTACACACAATAATAATTTGACATCTTTTACAGAAAAAGCTACTCTGTTTTGCATTTAACAGTTAGAATCAAGAGATAATGCCTATTTGTTTACAAGTTTGGATGGCATAAAGTGTGGTCAAAGCTAGTTGTGTCAGAAAATAACATTCAATAGAACAAATATATTAATTTGTTCATTCAAACATAAATAGATATACTCTAGTGTTTCAGAAAATATGCAGATCTACAGATTACGTTTAATAATGATGATATTGAAATAATATTAATATAATAATATTGAAATAATTTATAATTGTTTCGGGTGCATAGAAAAAGTGAAGCATATTTTACATTATGTGTCAATGATGCCTGTGTATCTGTGATCATACTGATCTTGAAGAATCTTTTATTTCATCATAACGAAACACTCTTTTCTTGTAGTTATTAGATTCAACACATTAAAATACGATTAACATATTAAAACGTCTCTCTCTCTCGCTCTCTCTCTCTCTCTCTCTCTCTCTCTCTCTCTCTCTCTCTCTCTCTCTCTCTCTCTCTTCTAACACGGTTAAACCTTTTCATAAACATTTACAGTTATTTTAAACTCGATCTCAAATTTTGCAATTTCCTGTCTATTTTTATATTATATGACATTTATCAAGCCAATGACATATACATGTGTGTGTGTGTGTGTGTGTGTGTGTGTGTGTGTGTGTGTGTGTGTGTGTGTGTGTTCTGATGCTCTATCTACATGACCATTTGGTGCGCTTAACACAGATTTTACACCATAAAATATCATCTACCGTCTTTACTTTCAAATTGTTACAAGCTTTCTGTTCCAAAACCATTCGGGAAAATCTATGTATGAGCTTCTTCTGAGCGGTTGATACCTATGTATGTACAATGTTAAATATCCAATCCTTTCAAACAACCATCGTGCACTTTCGCATATTACCTGTCTAATTTTGTCTGATGTATTTTAAAGACTGTTTCTAGCTCTGTTTCAAATTCACCTCTGCTAAATATATTTAGAGTATGTATGTACAGAGTTTAAGAGCACATCGGCACAATCCTGGCTAGATGGTGCATAGTAAATTTAGGTATGAAAAAAGCATACAAAACAAAAATAACGGCCACGAATCCTGAAAAACGAAGTCAAATCATTCACATAAACCACAAGCCCTTAAAAAGTTCAAGATCGCCTTAGTTCGAACATCATCACAGGATGCATCCCAGGGTAAAAATTGTTGCCTCCATTAATCACATTGTATAACATGCACGAGGGCACACCGGGTATATTCTACATCCCCGAGTCTGCGCCCGAGTTCTGTGGTTAAAGTTTCTATACTCAACTGGCTCTCTCTCCTATGTAGGTCTCTTCGTAAGACTAAAAGTTACATAGTGATACACTTTTATAGAACAAAATTATCGAAATTTCCTAAAAAATTATCTTCTTCGTATATCAGTGTCATTGAAAAATTCATAACATTGTTACCACTGCAAAAACTACACTCATTGACACTTCTTTTCAATTAATCTTTTTTAAATGGACTCTTTCATTATGATTCTGTTTGAATTATGTCTATACATTATAATTATTTCTAGTTTGAAGACGAATTAAAACTGGGAGTAATTTTTTTCTCACGCTTTTTGTATTTGTATATTGATTATCTAATTGTTGATTTAGATGTATGTAAATCAAAATATTTTAATATACTTAACTAATATTTTTAAGTGCCAAAATTGTAATACCAACTATTTTGCATTTGTTTCACATCATTATTTAATGTGTACAATTACTTCGTTATTTTACGAGCTCAAATTAATTTGTGTATTTGATCACTGTTTATGTTGTGTAGTACTGCGACGTAGTACGCAAGTTGAAATAATGTTATGATTTTAAATTAAGTGTTAGATCACTGCTTATGCTGTTATGGAATAAAACATGTTCACCTAATTGTCCTCATAACCTCGCTGGTCTAGTAATTTTCAATGTATGAAATAATATCCTCCTGTGTTTATGGTCTAGTCATGTTTCATTTTGATTTTTAGTTTTCTCGCATCTTTTTACGATGGTAATATGCAAAAATATAAGTGGTCTAGTGATTTTAAATTTTGATTTTAGTGTTCTCATATTCCTATACAAGATTTTGATACGCACAAAAAGATATGGCTGGTCCAGAAATACTAAAGGTATACTACTACATCCTTACGTAGAAGTACAAATACCCTCTAATACAAGAAAGGAAATACTTAAAGTGAAAATATGCCAGGAAATTGCTATTGCGATGACCATGTTATGTCCTGGTTATATAATGCGCTTGTACTGGCTATAAACCCCACACAATACTTTTATAATCACGACAGTGAACCCGTCCATATCTTTAGGATTTTTAAACAATTTCTGTAAATACTTAAATATCAGTCATGCAAATAGTAATATGACTTCCATCATGGATGATAGATAAAACACACATATATGAAAATTTAATGTTATTTTGAAACTTTAACATTTTTGGAGGCAAGAAGAAATCATGTACATACGCTCCGCGCCATAATTCTACTTATTTAAAATCATTTGAAAACAAAAAGTGGTGTTACCCGATGTATAAATGATATACTAAAATGTTATTTATTGAATTGATCAGTCACAAAATTGATGAATTTACACGATTTGGTCAGAAAAGAGGCTGCTTGCTTATTCCAACTCAACCCGTCTCTGCCGACCATATCAAAACTCCTGACAGTTGGTGTAAATAATCCAACTGCCCAGGACAGAGTCTTCGTACTGTGAAAATAATTAAAATGTTGTCAAAAATTTACTCTCATACAGCAAACAGCTATCCACTGATATCATACAGCGGTATCGCGATCGCTTTGCACCTCATTTGAATTTAATTTGATCCCCATGTCAAGCACGTGCAAGGTTTCCTTCGCCTTCAATTTTCACCTCTCACCAACAAATGAGTCTTCGAGTATACGATGTATAAGTAACTAGAATTTTGTTGCACATCTGATGTATAAAAATGACAAAAAAATCGGCCATCTACTTTGCCAGAATTTGAAACACCTCAGCGTGTTCTGTTGTGGTTGAATAGAAAAGCCTCAGGTGGTCTGAAAGATTCGTCAGAGCATCTTTCGCTGGTGCCCAGCCTAAATTGGCAAGCCAATATCATCGGCCGGTAACTAGTCAAATCCATGTCTCGAATAGTTAGTCGTGTATCGGAGTACGTACGTAGCGGGGAGCATACGAACCAATCGAAACATCGCACGGCTATTTCCGTCAAGTCGAGAAATAACTTCAGATGTAATTGTAGGAATACACATACATTTCATGGATTTGGCGATTCACATCCGGCGGAGTGCACCACATATGTTGCGACAGAAAAGACAGACAATATTCCGATTGTGACTTTGTCTCCTTCCGCAGCCATATTATGCCATATGAACGAAAGTAGTTTCGAATCTAGTTTTCAATGGCGGCGAACTACATCAGAGGTTTCTTTCTCAACTTGACGGGAAAGGCCGAGGATGCTCCGATTGCATGAGATGCAGGGAACCTGAATAATGGACGCGGCATATCATGGGGAAAAGTACGGCGATTCCGTACTTTGGGAAAGATGGAGGATGCAAGTTATCACGGTCTCACGAGAAGTGTGACACAGTTGTCAGCGAACAACACATTGGCACAGTCCCTCTATTTTAGCAGGATGCTCTGTTTAAACAATCAGAACGTACTTGACCTTTATCATCATTTGATTGACTATCTGGGGGCCAAGTACATTTGACTCTAATTGGAAAGAGATCAGGATGTACTGAATAATGTTCACAGTTAGACACAACATGATCTTGACCTAAAGATTACTCCAAAGAACTCAAATCTGTGTGTACATTGTGCAGTAATTTTTCTATATTGTAGGTTTTATAGTGGAAGACTTAGGATGTTTGTAGGTCTTATATAGACAGTTTTCGCTCAAAAAGTGAGTTGAGAATCTGCAATCTTGTTATGTTTTGCTGCATTCTTGTTATGTTTTGCTGCATTCTTGTTATGTTTTGCTGCATTCTTGTTATGTTTTGCTGCAGTCTTGTTATGTTTTGCTGCATTCTTGTTATGTTTTGCTGCATTCTTGTTATGTTTTGCTGCAGTCTTGTTATGGTTTGCTGCATTCTTGTTATGTTTTGCTGCATTCTTGTTATGTTTTGCTGCATTCTTGTTATGTTTTGCTGCAGTCTTGTTATGTTTTGCTGCATTCTTGTTATGTTTTGCAGTCTTGTTATGTTTTGCTGCATTCTTGTTATGTTTTGCTGCAGTCTTGTTATGTTTTGCTGCATTCTTGTTATGTTTTGCTGCATTCTTGTTATGTTTTGCTGCAGTCTTGTTATGTTTTGCTGCATTCTTGTTATGTTTTGCTGCAGTCTTGTTATGTTTTGCTGCATTCTTGTTATGTTTTGCTGCATTCTTGTTATGTTTTGCTGCATTCTTGTTATGTTTTGCTGCAGTCTTGTTATGTTTTGCTGCATTCTTGTTATGTTTTGCTGCATTCTTGTTATGTTTTGCTGCAGTCTTGTTATGTTTTGCTGCATTCTTGTTATGTTTTGCTGCAGTCTTGTTATGTTTTGCTGCATTCTTGTTATGTTTTGCTGCATTCTTGTTATGTTTTGCTGCATTCTTGTTATGTTTTGCTGCATTCTTGTTATGTTTTGCTGCAGTCTTGTTATGTTTTGCTGCATTCTTGTTATGTTTTGCTGCATTCTTGTTATGTTTTGCTGCAGTCTTGTTATGTTTTGCTGCATTCTTGTTATGTTTTGCTGCATTCTTGTTATGTTTTGCTGCATTCTTGTTATGTTTTGCTGCATTCTTGTTATGTTTTGCTGCATTCTTGTTATGTTTTGCTGCAGTCTTGTTATGTTTTGCTGCATTCTTGTTATGTTTTGCTGCATTCTTGTTATGTTTTGCTGCAGTCTTGTTATGTTTTGCTGCATTCTTGTTATGTTTTGCTGCAGTCTTGTTATGTTTTGCTGCAGTCTTGTTATGTTTTGCTGCATTCTTGTTATGTTTTGCTGCATTCTTGTTATGTTTTGCTGCAGTCTTGTTATGTTTTGCTGCAGTCTTGTTATGTTTTGCTGCATTCTTGTTATGTTTTGCTGCAGTCTTGTTATGTTTTGCTGCAGTCTTGTTATGTTTTGCTGCAGTTACATTTTGAAAAGGAGGAGATTTATATGGAAACTAAAATATAAATATTTTCATGAAAGTCTTGAATGCAACTATACTATATAGGGATCAAACTTATTCAAAAGATTTACAGTTACTCATGTATTAACACCTTCCGTTGATAAAGTTACTAATATGGTATTGTTTATTTCAAGCCAAATTTCTTGTTTATATATCTGTTCCATTGCAAAAGATCAAGCATTAATAATTAAATTTCAGCAAGCTTTCTTTTTCAATGACTCAAAAAGCTGGTAATTTCTAAATATTCGGGACAATGAATAGAGAGGCCTTTAAATTAAACATTTCTTAAGGCTTGAAAAATTGAGTACAATTTATTTCTACCATTGATTCGGAGGGGGGTGGAGGGGGTGATGCAGTGGTTAATCTGGGAGAGTGGGGGTGGGGGCTTTCTGTTCCTTCATGAATTTACCCCTGATAACTCCGATTCTGTTCAATATCTTGATATTTTTCAGACCACAATTCAAGTTTAACTCTAAGAACTAGAAGGCATGGAATGTGGATACTCCAAAAGTGAGGAAGCCAGAAGTCATCGTTTAAGTCCAGAAAGAATTTTCAAAACGAAAAAGTAGCACCAACAGCACGAGTAGAGAGAGAGAGAGAGAGAGAGAGAGAGAGAGAGAGAAGAGAGAGAAATCATATGGCGAATAACAGTCCCTTCAAGTGCACTTACTTACTTGCCTATGTCTAATAGAAGTATTGTTTGAAAATGTTCCTAATTGGTTTTAACTCGTATATATTAGTAACATGATCTAGAGTATGGATAATCAATTGTTTAATTTAAACAATGGAGATTCAATTGTTACAAATTAAATGGTCACATTTTGGGGGTATATGAAGGTCTTTATTCCTTAATACCCGTGCGTTTCTTGATTGTTTTCTTAGTACCACATTTATTAAATCAGACATGATACTGTAAAAAAATAAAAGGGTACATGTATCAATTCGGGGAGCCGCCCGGAATTGATCAGTTGGTAGAGCGTTAGACTCGTAATCCAGTGGGTTCGATACCCAACCAGAACAGCCTGGCTCTACGGCCTCAGTGTGTCCTTTGGAAAGGCAATTAGGTTCCTTCTCTTCAGCATGATATAGTAAATAATGTATTAAAAGTGTCGTAAAAAAACAGCAACCACCACCACCACAACAACAACAACAACAAAAACATTTTATTGAATTAGCTAACTTCATTTTTGTGAATATATTCAACATTATAATAAGTAATATGTAACAAATCATAGCCCTTCTAACAAGACATAAATGCTTTTTTTGTTACTTGAAATATTTCCATTTCGTACAATTGAACGTCACAGGAGCCTCTAGGATTTCAGTAATATACAGTTAGTGCCCTTGTCTTGTCTTGCATTTTTATGACACACTGTCCACACGAGGCATGTGGCATATCAGACGATACTCCCTATAAGGATACCATGTTATATGCCGTGGATGAAGAATTCGTCAATTAAACTCCAAGAATGGCAATAATTGTTTGAATATACTAAAGTAATGGCTCAACATTAATTTAATTGAAAAGTGGTAAAAAAAAAAATGTTTGGACTTTTACAAGCACACTTAGTAGTATTTTAAAGAAACCAAGAGTATTAATAGCCGGAACTTTCAGGAAAACACAGCGTAATATGACGGGCACGTGTTTATAATATGACGTGACCTTCAGGATAATATAAGGACATGTGAAGAGACGGAGGTTTTTTTCTGGAAATTAATAACTTATGTTAAATGTCACTTGTTTGAATTTCAACAAAATTAGGCAATTTGAGGAACAAAATAACTAGGGTATAACGAACCACCTGGGGATCCGTAAAATTCATTTCTTTTCGTTACATCCATGATTCGTTATATTCATAGTATTATTTTAATCATAATGCTTCAGCAGGCAAGCGAATTCACTTCGTACTAAATGATTATTCGTTATAACCGTGTTCGACCTAACCGAGTTTTACTGTATACTGTAAATCATACTGGTTTTGTTTTATTCAGTTTCTGCGATGAGAACAAAATAAGCATTGGCGAAATATACTTTGGGTGAAAAATTTATCTTCAAAATTGCATCTTACGGCAAATATTTTTGCGAATTTAGTCTCCTCGCAAAATTGACGAAAATGTATGCTTGCTAAAATGTTATGATTCACATTATCTCTGGGGTATTTTGGCAGTTCAGAGGGACCTAATTCAAACGGTATAAAATCATTATTGTGATAGTCTCAGCAACATCTTTTATTAGAATCAAATCAAAGTACTTTTTATTACAGTTATTTCAAAATGAGCTGAATTTTACCTTTGTTTAGTTATCAGCTTATCATACTCAGCAATCTGATTGGGTGAAATTTAAGTCCGACTTAAGTTTGACCAATCAAATGTTCTAAGTCTAGACTTAACCTTTAAGAAATGTGGGAGAAATATGATGCTCAGTTATTTTCCATGTATTTCATAATTTTGTGACCTTTTATAATCAAGAGATGTGAAACTGTACTATTCAGTTGGTTAAAAGAGACCGCGATGAAATGGAATATTTGTAAGAACTATATTTAGGAAACAACATTAGCATATGTCTAACAGATGAATAATTTTGTGACTTTCGGAACGCGAGAAAGACGCACCCCATTGAACCAAGTCGAGAGAAAAGTAGACGATGAAGTAAAAAGACCTCCGATCTTCTGACTGGGCGGGAACGACGAGGAGTACGAACACGCCAGGCAAAATGACATGACGCCAACGCCTGGGATTGTAACAGACATCAAAGAAGACGCTGGTGAAGAAAACCAAGAGGCCAATTATGTTGTAATGTCTCAGCATGGAATCATAGCTGACGATGACGACAAAGAAGACGAATAGGATAACGCAGATTGCCAATGTGAAGTAAGACGATCTAGATTTACCCGATACAGTCGAAATGGAATGAAATATTGGTTTTCTTGGAAGGAGTCAATATAAACTGAAATTAAAGAGATGCTCTCCCATCCCGGTTTCTATTCATCAACCAACGTGACATGACTTTTCTACTTTTGAAATCATAGTTTATCTAATTAAGCAGCGTTTCAAACACTCTTTAAATTTCTAATTCGCAAGCGTCACTGAAAATAATTTTTTAAAAATCTCCTTCCATAGATTAAATCAGAAGCTTAGAAACGAAAGAAAAACAGTTATAAGAATTTTATATCTGCAGCAACAGTGTATTCATATTCCAATAACTAATAAACTTGCAAATACACATATCAATTAGCCACAAAATAAAGGTCCGCGTGTCGCATCATCATCAACCTTTATTTCCTCCATTCAGAGATAGAGGATACAAGAAAGGAAAAAGAAAAGAATAATGCATTAGCTGTAAATAATTATATATAATTGACAGAGGTGTACATGAGAGAATCTCTTATAAGTGCAGCTTACTTTTGGGGGTTCTCATATGAGAACACCATACTTTTAAAAAGGCGTACTCCTGCACATTCCTCTAACACCTAATTATTTGAACATCGTTATTATGTATTTAAAATAAATAATATTTTATATGTAATGTCAAAAATAGCAAGCAAGAGCACACGACTATGAAGATTTCTGCCATCACATATCTTCCACTTTTAATTTGAAAATCAATCTTCTTGCTAAGAAAGAATCCATGCAGATGCAGAGAACAATGAAGCAGACATTATAAACTTTCTTAGTCTTTCAGGCTGATCTAAATAGACAACTTTTGGAAATTCCCTACCCAGAAGATGTTGAATAAATTCCTCATCTGATATATTGTGAAGGAAAACACATTGACCAATGTCAAAATTATTTATAATACGTGTCCGAAATATTTCACTTTGTCGCACAGTGTTTTGACAGCAAATAAATGCATGGATTATTACATCTGTGTAAGAATGACGGCATTGTTTGCAAACTTATATGCTATTATTTTGAATCGTTATTAGAACGTTTGCAAGGGGTGTAATTATGTGTAACTTTCTTCTGTCATTGGAAAGTGCCATAAAATTGAGGGTTTTATAGAAGTATGAACATTTTTGAATCTTTTGTAGGAAATGTCAATATGGCACAAGTTTGTAAAGCGCTCGTGTTCATACATATGAGTAGCATGTTTTATAATTTGTCTTCATTTTATTTTTGATACCGTCTTGAGTCACTTGGCAAGTCTTATTTATCGGTCTGAGAATCTTCCCAACACCGATACCCCATAATCAAACAAATAATCCACTAAAATATACCAAATCGAAGGCAGGGGACGTAAATACACACGTACATTAGGTTTGTTGCAATACGTTGAAAAATATCGCTTAATACAATAACGGATAAAGAAGTAACTTAGACGAGTCGCACCCTCGAAATTCAAATGCAGGATCATTTCTCTGTTTGCGAATATTTCTCGCTTAATTTTAACGTTTCGGAAGTAGCAATGATTTTTACATTTAAATCAGGACATAAGAAATTTTTTAAAGTAATGATTTATTTGCAAAACCATTCCTCCAAAAATATGTTCATCTTTTGGTTCTGGTAGAATAAAGAAAAGAATCATCTTTGCTTGGGTTGCAATCTTGAAAGATTCTATTAAACATCCCCTAATGTCACACAGTGGGGAAAGGTTATATTAAACATCCCCTAATGTCAGACTGAGGAAAGGTTGACACACAGTGGGGAAAGGTTATATTAAACATCCCCTAATGTCAGACTGAGGAAAGGTTGAATTTAAACATCCCCTAATGTCAGACACAGGGAAAAGGTGGTGTTAAACGTCCCCTAATATCAGAATCAGGGGAAAGGTTGTTTTAACCATCGTCTAATGTCAGACACCGGGGAAAGGGGGGGGGGGGGTGTTAAGCATCCCCTAATGTCAGACAGCTGGGAAAGGTGGTATTAAACATCCCATAATGCCAGACGCCGAGGAAAGGTGGTGTTAAACATCCCCTAAAGTCAGACACCAGAGATAGGTTGTATTAAACATCCCCTAATGTCAGACACCAGGGATGGGTTGTATTAAACATCCCCTAATGTCAGACAGCGGGGAAAGGTGGTATTAAACATCCCATAATGCCAGACGCCGAGGAAAGGTGGTGTTAAACATCCGGTAATAGCAGATACAGGGGTAAGTTGACGTTAACCATCGCCTAATGTCAGACACAGGGAAAAGGTGGTATTAAACATCCCCTAGTGTCAGACACCGGAGAAAGGTTGTGTTAATTCCCTAATGTCAGACACCGGAGAAAGATTGTGTTAATTCCCTAATGTCAGACACCGGAGAAAGGTTGTGTTAAACATCCCCTAATGTGAGACACCGGAGAAAGGTTGTGTTAAACATCCCATAATATCAAACACCCGGAAAAATTGGGTATTAAATATCCCTCAATGTCAGACACCGGGGAAAGGTGGTGTTAAATATCCCATAATGCCAGACGCCGAGGAAAGGTGGTATTAAACATCCCATAATGCCAGACGCCGAGGAAAGGTGGTGTTAAATATCCCCTAATGGCAGATACAGGGGAAAGGTGGTGTTAAATATCCCATAATGCCAGACGCCGAGGAAAGGTGGTATTAAACATCCCTCAATGTCAGACACCGGGGAAAGGTGGTGTTAAATATCCCCTAATGTCAGACACCGATGAAAAGGTTGTATGAAACGTCCCATAATGCGACACATATTTAGCGATTGAATCACAACCAATGAGGAAAAAAACCCACGTTATATATTCGAACTGCTTCGGCTATGTCTACTATTGGATTGACTGCAGGATTTAACCGAGAAGTTATGAATGAAAACATAGTTCGATGCATTCGCAACTTCTCAGTCAATCCTTGTTTCGTAAATAGCCGAGGTAGTCCGGATGGCAGCGATCGACATACATTCCAAGGATGATCTGTAGGATTGACCTCGAAATTGCGAATGAAACCTCAACGTGTCTCAATATCAACATTAAGGGATGATAACCAAAATCCATTGATATAAAGTCTCGTAAGAGTTGTCCAACATCTCACCTAGCACCACCTTCATTAATCGGGTTCCCTGCTTCCTATTTTCTCTGCAACTCACTCCGCTGGATGACTAACTAATCCGGAGACACAGACTGTACTCTTTACCGGCCTATGATATAGACCGTTCTTAAAAAGATCCTCATTAATATTCATGTATTACGAAAACGAGGCTAAACTAGGCAGTTCTGCAAGCAAACCATAAAACAATACACAACATCATTTACTACAATGTAATTAAAATCAGGCTATCAAGGTACCACCACTCCCAATAACATGAAAAATAGAGAAGAACAAAGAAACAATGTACATAGTGCTGAAGTAGCTTACGTAACGTCTACTAAAACTGACTAATTTATATGCGTATTTGTCCTCTTACTCAAATCATTTATAAGATATGTTCTTATCTGTGAATGTACTGTATGTGTAGTAACTATTCAAGACACTGGTATTCTTTATATTCCGTTAATCTTTAACAGCGTGATTCTAAAACTTTCCTAAGAGTTCATACAGATGACTATGTGCTAAAATATGTTACCTTTAGTAACTGTGACATGATGATGATGGAGATGATTATGATATTATTATTGTTGTTGTTGTTGTTTTTATTATTATTATTATTATTATTATTATTATTATTATTATTATTATTATTATTATTATTATTATTATGTAACCTGGTAAGGTATTGACACCAACGTCAATAAACACTGATTACGAAAAGGTACACGATGATCACTATAAATTCATTTATATTATTTTAATGTTTCGCTTCTTTCCGTAATCTTGGTAATCGAGATGCCGTTTTCAAGGTGGGTGTGTGAATGATTAACTTCACCATGATAAGAATATAAACAAGGTATGGGTTAGTATTAGAAAACCAGATTGGCTGTTTTTGGACTGAGTGTTTGTTCTTACATAAAAATACCACAAATAAAGTTTGATGTTGAAATTTTTGAAGGAAATGGCTGCTTGATCAGCCAACGAAAATGTCGTTCCTAATCTTAATGATCAATCCCTCATCATGACATATAAACAATCCATTGATTTCGGCGCTACTTCTTCTTCAAAGATGGAATATATTGGAAACTTAAGTCTTTATGGATTCTAGTCTTTCGGTTACGCAATGGAACACAACAATATTCGTCACGGTGTTGCTAATGGATGTGTTCATCTGTAACCACGGAGGATGCATTTGATATTGCAGTGCCTAGCTTAACCTCGTTATGGACCTAACGTCCTGGAGTCATATAAATGCATGAATGAATTCTAAGATGGGTATATTGGCTTTCCAGTTTAGGCCGGGCACCAGCGAACTGAGAATTGATCGAGAAGTTGCGACTGAAAAAAAGAAAGTTAATTGCATTCCCAACTTCTCTGTCAGTCTTTTTGTCTTAAATAACCGAGGTGGTCCGAATGCATACTTATGAGGTAGGACTGACCTAGCCTGTTACCCTGGCCTCCCATGATGCTTCGCACAAGGCCAGGCATGCTTCGTTGAATGACCGATAACGGTGGAGAAATTAAAGATGGCAGATGTAATTAAAAGAAAGAAATGCGTTAGCAATAAATAAATCACATTAAATCAGCTGTGGTTTTTTTTTTTTTTTTTTAAGTGGCACTATGCAGTACTCTTAAAGTGGCACTATCCATTACTGTCATTAAAAGCTAGTATGTGTGAGTTGTGGGAGCGGGGGTTGGGGATGAAGATGAGAGATTGTGCAATCATTTGGTTGTGCTTTTTGCGTCTGTGTGTCAGAGATGATTAGGTTGTTAATACAATAGATCCCTGTTTATGTACTGCAATTTGTGGAGAAGAATTCTTAGGCAGAATCTTTACTGTCAAGATATAACAACTACATATGCACTGAAAAATGAACAATAATGCTTTAAAACATCAAACACCTGTTTATTTTCAAAACCTTCTTTTTCCTATATGACATACCCCGAAGACAAATTAAAAGAATCCCTAAACCTTGCAGATACAGTTGGAAGTTATATTTTTGTAATATATGGGTATATTTGTCTATACTTATTGCATGATATTTGTGTTTATATGTCCAGCAAAATTGTGCAATTGATTCGTGTAATTTTATTTTGATAACCTTGAACAATCAGTGATTTAAGATATAGATCAATTCTCCAAGCATGTATTTCATGTAGTACTAATAGTAATATTTGACCTGTTCAGATTTCCAGTCGTGGCTATCACATCGTAACTAGCAAAAGATTTTTTTCTAAGCAAGAAAGATAGAAATGACGAAACTGAAAAACTAAAAAAATTGCATTACATAGATAGGTATCTATTGTATTACCGGCCTAATTCCACCCATCCTGACCCCGTTATCTATTCCATTAATGCACTTTAAAAGACAAGTATCTGTATGACAGGAAAATACATATATTCAGAAATGTTAAAACTTATTTTAAGCCTGACCGAAACTACAACTCTTACATAATGCATCAATTACAGTTAGCTTTGTTATTTATTTCTGAATCCAATGTTCTATAAGCCCTTAGCTCCATTATACCTATAGCCAACCTTACATTTGTTAATAATCTTTAATATAGTTCTAGACTGTATACGTAACAAGTGTACGTAGTCTCACTTGTCAGAAATAATTTGATGAGTTGCTAAGCGATATCCTATATCAATATGCATGGAAATGTCATGAAGTTGTTTCAACTGCTGTTTTCATCATTGTACTTTAGTAACAAAATCATCGTTTTTGTATAAAATGAAATATTTTTACTATGAGTTATATTTTATTTATATCAGCACTTATCGAACTTCACTTTGCTGATAAGGAATAAATTACATTATATCACAGGAGGTAATAACCAGGTCAAAGGTCAAGGTACTAATCAGGATGTACCATCCCTACTCCAGAAAATAGCTTCAATCTAAACTAAAGAATTTGACAATCTGTTTATAGTAGACACAGATAGACATGCCGCAGTCTTATTACACATTTTAGGCTCTTAACATTTTTCACTGGCCACATATACCTAAGGTAGTTAACCTCAGTTTTCACACTGGTCAGTTTTTCCCATCTCCTCTGTAACATAAATAACCAGCCTCAACCTTTAAATCTTTCCTCCTTTGTGTAGTGATTAAAATTCAGACAATAAGCTACTGTGTGACCATTCATGTAAGATCAGACAATAAGCTACTGTGTGACCATTCATGTAAGACCAGACAATAAGCTACTGTGTGACTATTCATGTAAGACCAGACAATAAGCTACTGTGTGACTATTCATGTAAGATCAGACAATAACCTACTGTGTGACCATTCATGTAAGATCAGACAAAAAGCTACTGTGTGACCATTCATGTAAGATCAGACAATAAGCTTCAGTTGCTTAAGGACGGACTAAATAAATGGTACACAGATAGAAAGTTTGTTTGTTTAAGGTCGAAAATCTATTCATTTAAAACTGACATGACGAAAATAAAGTTTGCGATGCCATCAGAAAATGAGTAATTAAACAAATCTAAGGTTACAGATGTGTCAAGACTGTATATTTAATCACGCAGATAATTGCCAAGAAATGACTTTACTTATAATTGACAATCATGACATGTATATGATAATACTGAACAAAGTGGTACTATCTTCTGATGATGATAAACGCTTTTAAGTTGACACTGTAGCCATAGTAGCCTTATGGCTATATACAATGTACAAATTATAAACAAATTAGATCTTTAAAATCAATTAAATAAGTATGACACACATACCAGATGTTGATGCACCTATTATGACATATATGTGCTGGACTGCATGATGAAACTGAATGTCGAACGAATATTCCCTAATAAACAAAATATATGAGTTAGTTAAATTCGCAAGTAATAAGAAACTGTAACAAATTCTCTGTGAAAAAAACAAGATTGAAATCAAAGGACTACATTTCATCTAATCCTGGAACAAAGTTACGGCATATCAAGGTTCAATTTACAAACATTTTTCTGAAATGTTCAGTGATGTGTTAAAAACATTATTTCGACGAGATTAAAGAAGAATCTTAAGGTACACCAGCTAATATATACAAGAAAACAGATCATTACTGTCATATTTATATGGTTGGTATCAGAAAATGATTTTATCTTTTTCTAGGCAGATCAAAAACAATGAGTGAATAATTTCATATGGTTCAATCGTCATCATTTTAAAAAGGTTTATTGTTCACGACAAACTATTGTCCTGCTATTCATATATATTTTTAATTACATCGCTCTACTCATAAAGCTTACGGATCCTACGTGTGCACATTTGTTTTTTATTACAACTGTAAGTTTGCTAAACAAAATTCTACGATTAAATATTGGACAGCCATATAAAACTAACTTTTGAAGAAATTGTGCCAGTAGGTTTGTCTGAGTTAACTTATTGTCAGAAAATATTATGCCATGAGCAGTATAGGATAGAGGTGTAAACGCTAATTTTATCGTCCGCATACCAGTCATAAATCTTAAAATAGGTTCACTTGGAGGGGTAGGGGAATATCACTCGCGCAATCTATATGTTTTCATGATTTAAATAATGCTATCATAGGAGGATACAGGAATATCACTAGCGCATTTGTTATATTTACCTCAGCAATTATTCAACCTACATTCGCTTTGAATACACAGTTATTAACTCTACCAACTATGTTATTTCATAGTAGTATAAGAGTGAGGAGTCTAGAAAAGTAGTATTAAGTCATTTTCTATTTTCAGAGTAGGAACAGAGTCATTTAAAACATTTTGTTTTCTATAACAGCGGAGTGAAATTAAGTTGCTCCAACATCTTTCAAATGTTGTATTATAGTCAGTTTTGTGAAAAATCTATCAAAGTTTTTTTTTTCAAAAGAGATTGCGCAATAATCTTTCACTTCTATGCTACTCATATTAAACATGTTTAAATTTTGTGGCAGAAACATAATTGCAAACTGCAGTTCCAAAACGGTTATCATGCCAATAAAGATATATAGTATTGTAAAAGCTTCAAATACCAGCATCTGATGTAATTTAAACAAGGGAGATAACACATATCCATGTTTGAAAGCCTGACAAGGTGTCATCAATTTCTGCTAACGTAGATATAAAATTATAAAATCCAACAACAATTCTAATGATACTAAAGAACGGAAAGATGATGGAGGAAATCGAGTTGTTTTGTTTTGTTTTTTTTTTTTTTTTTTTTTTTTTTTTTTCCTGACTAGATATAAGAATCTCAGCTTCCAAGGCTTTCAATTTCTGGTCCTAAACTTCCTTTAGTTTTCAACATTTGGTCTACGGATTTCTATTAAATGGCCTCGCAGTTTTGGTTGAATGCTTGGAAATTCTGCATATCATACTCAGAACTTTGATACATACATACAGTCAGACAGACAGACCATCGGAAATGAAGAAAAGAATGTGAATCTTATTATGATTTTAAAAAAATATATTCATCAAATCAAAATAACAATGTACAAATGTTAACAAACTTAACATGTAACAAATGTTAGAGTTACCGGTTCATTGATGCTGCTAAACGAAACTATATTCATATCTTACTGCTACAATAAACGATAGAAATAAATATATTAACATGAGCTTAAATCTGCAGTAATATAAAAGTTGTAACACATAAATGGACACTTACTGTCTTTATTGCTGTTAAGAAAATACATACAGAATAACAGGCATCAATACATATATATATATACACACATACATATATACATACATACATACATACATACGTGCCCCTAATGCTATTCAATACATACATACATCCATACATACATACATACATACATACATACATACATACATACATACATACATACGTGCTTCTAATGCTGTTCAATACATACACACATAAATACATACATACATACATGATGAAAAATCAACAAACCTAGACATTCAGATATGCCATCTCCTGTCTTAAAGAAATACTGCTAAAGGTGGTAAGTTAATTTTTCACTTAAACTGCAGATATTTTGATTGTACATCACAGAGTTATGTTGGTTGTTTATTTTATTTACTGTAACTACACCATCCATTTGTTCCTTCATCGATTTCGTTTTTATCAAGTTTTCAAGACAACACATTTAAAAAAAAAAAACATACAGAAAAGTGACTATATCAGCAAGCACATACTCTAAACAAGTTGAAATTGTGAGAATTCAATAATGTACAAATGGAATACCTACACAAATAAATAAATAAACAAATAAATAAACTCAATGCAAAAATATCCACATGGACCTAAAAGAATGAACAAATATAGTAAAATGCAAACATCAACTTAAAATCAATAAAATTATAACAAATTTTAAGATGTTTATTATTACATAACAAATATACTGATATTATCAAAAAACAATATAAATACACTGGTGAAATGATTCTAGAATGCGTTCCGGTTAAAAAATTTTAATTTACCTTTCAATCAACACCATATAGCCAGTACAGCGCTGACGTTCGGCTAAACCCAATGTAGGACAGTGTTTATTCAGAGACTTAGACTGAGCTTTTATACGTCACTCAATCTACTTCCTGTTTAAGGCAGAGCCTTACTGATTTCTCTCCAAATATTAAAACCGGACGCAAATTATTACTTACAAACAATAAAGACAACAGAGAAATATATACAGTCGAGTCGGGAAAGCAATGTACACAATCTCTGCTATAAGTTTTGTATCTTGAGAAGTAAAAATAATCACAGACTCACATAGTTTCCACACAAAATTAACTGCCCTACAAATAATTAAAACAAAACCATCTCAAATTATCTAAATTGAATTTCTTCTGGTTGGTTGACTTCTTTCTATGCCATCGATATTGACTGTACATTTCGATCTATTGCCTGTATTTATTATACCATTGTGAACTAAGTTACTAGTATAGTAAGTTTTATTACGATATATTTCCAGTCCGTGATTGTGTTGGTGGAAGTGATTTCCGCCGTAAAAATGATAATGATTGTGAATTGGTGTTCCATTATCTCGATGGGATATTACTTCAGTACAGTTGGCAGGTCGAACTGAAACAAAGAATTGATTTGCCTTATAGAAGGCGGTTGTTAAAAAATTAAGACGAAATCTAATTTTACATTGTGCCCTATTTCCATTGGTTTGAAGAAGAGATTATTTTAGTTCTTGAATATTGTTAAATCATATAATCTAATTCTAGCTACTGAATAGGACATTTTATAATAATAATAATAATAATAATAATAATAATAATAATAATAATAATAATAATAATAATTTATTTATTTCAAAGAATTGAAGTATATCAGAACAAAATATCAGAGATAAAGATCCATGTATGCATCAGACAAATTATAACATGGATGAAACAAAGAAAAAGAAAAAGGCAAAAGATATGTTGTTTATTTCAAATGTGCACAATTAATAATCACTATCGCTTATTCGGAAACTCCACATAAAGTTTACAACCATAAATCTTATGGATGCATTGGATTTGCATTGTTTCAGTTAAAGAGCTTCAAGTTACGTCAATAAAGTACCCAAGCTGTTTCTTTCTCAGAAGAAAAATGTAAGAAATAAATTATCGATATACCATTAGTTACATTCGATAACTTTGGAGTTGTGGTTGTGGTGATGTTTCCTCCCTCCTTGACAAGAGAAGAATCTCCTGCAAATGAAAAAGGAATAAGATAAATAGCAGACTCTCTAGCTTCTTGGATATGTCAGTCATAACTAGAAAAGACCGTTAAATTTACGAAAAGACCAGAAAGAGAGATGATCACACTATAGGGTTTTAGAGGACGCACTCAGTGCCAAGAGAAGGATAGACATCTGCGAAACACAAAGCAAGCTAAAACATCACTCTGTAAAATTGTAATAATTTAATGTTAACTGAAATAAAATAAATATAATAATTTCATGTTAACTGAAATAAAATAAGTCTGAAATTAGTCAAATCTGAAATTTCTTTACTTTCATCACGTGATTGATCTCATTAATAATTCTAGTATATGGCATATAGCAAATTTTGCAGGGAAATTCACTTGGAAGACTGTCAAAATACAAAAGCCTAAGAACCCAATCTGTTATGAATAATGAAACACATATCTGTACCGAGTTTTATCAAACATTCAAATTTTTTTCTCTCAAATAGATGCTCGCTAGGGAATCAATACCGCTCACAGTACCTTCAAAGGCATGTCCACCAAGTTTATCGCTTTGGTGCTGTTCAACAGGAGCCACCTTCTTTCCAATCTGACTCGGTCTTTTCATCTTCCAGAAGGCAAACTTCTTCCTTACACTGTTAGTTTCGTTACCTACAGTTCTGTTCGCAGCGTTATCATTCTTGCTTAGGCCTGAAAATGATTAGATCCTTTTTGAACTTTTTGCATACCGTTCGCTAGCGTACAAAATATATCGACCAAAATCATGTTTTTACAATGTCGAGAAACAAATATTTAGCAAATATTTTCATTTCTGTAGGGTATACAATTTTCCTGGTATCCATAATTGCAACAACATTAGCTTCTCCTGTTACCTTTGTACTTAGTTCCCCTACATTCTACGTCATGTTTTTCATTTCGATGTTGATTAACAGGGACTATTTTCGTTCCTATCTGATTTGTTCTGTTCTTTTGCCATGGAAAGAACCTCCTTTTAACACTCTTTTTCTTCACATCAAATCTACTGGCACTGGTCTCATCTTGGCGAGCGCCTGAAAATAAAAGGAAGCCAGCATTAACGAACTTAAAATTAAAACAAGGATTCCGCCAAATGCCCTATCCGGCCTGCTCCACCGGTGCATGAGTCAGAAATCAAAATTAGGCGCTAGATCTAAAAAGTAAGTCATTTTGCTCTACTCTTTGTCGGTTTGTATATTAATGCACTCCTTAAGTTTCAGTTTTCTACAAGAATCAATGAAAGAAGCTTAAGAGTTAAAAGCAAAAACTTAACGGAATTGCCAGCACGACCCAACAGTAGTTCCCCGTGAATTACTTTTGTTCACAGGTGAATTTCATTTCTTTTCTCCCGTAACCTTGCTGGTCGTAGGGGCGCCACTGATAACTGTGCGATAATCTCTCTCCATTTCGCCCTGTTCTCCACTGCTCTTTGGGACTTTGCAAAGTCCATGCCTGTCCACTCTTTGATATTGTCTTCCCATCTATTCCTCTGTCTGCCTCGTTTTCTCTTTCCTCTCACTGTGGCCTGTAGGATTGTCTTTGACAGGCCAGTTGAGTGTGAGACGTGACCAAACCATCTTAGTTTGCGTTTCTTTACAGTGGTGAGCAGATATTCATAAGGTCCAATTGCGCCTTGGATTTTAGTGCGCACCTCCGCATTAGAGACGTGGTCTAAGTATGAGATTTTCAGGATCGTTCGATAACATCTCATCTCTAAGGCATGGATTCTTCTCTCTATTTCTGCTGTTAGGGTCCATGTCTGACATGCATATAGGAATATGAACATGACGAGGGAGCACATAAGCTTGATCTTGGACCCAAGCGTGATTTTGCTGTCTCTCCAAATAGGCTTCAGCCTAGCCAGAGCAGCTGTTGTCTGCGCAGTCCTGGAAAGAACCTCGGGTTTTGAACCTTCATCAGAGGCGATAGCACCTAGGTACTTGAAGCTTGTTACTGTGCCCAGCTTCTGTCCATTCACTCTTATTTCCTTTTGGATGCCACTCGGGTTGTTTTTCATTAGGTTTGTCTTTTCAGCGTTCATCTCCATACCATATCTTAGTGCTGCTTGATTGAGACGGTTCACTAAGGTTTCCATTTCTTCTTCATCTCCTGCTAAGCCATCGATATCATCAGCAAAGCGCAGGTAGGTGATTGTTCTGCCTCCAACACTGAGACTGCCCTCAAGGTCTTCCAAGGCGTCGGACATGATCCTTTCCAGGTAGATGTTGAAGAGAGTGGTTGAGAGAAGGCACCCCTGTCTGACTCCGACTGTGGTTCTGAACCAGTCTCCTATGTTGCCATTGACGAGAACTGTACTAGTCGCCTTGTCATACAGGGTTTCTATAGTGCGGATTAGTTTTGCGTTTATGTTGTATATCTGCATGGTGGCCCACAAGGCTGCATGCCATACCTTGTCGAAAGTCTTCTTGAAGTCAATGAAGACATGAAAGAGGTTCTGTTGATGCTGGAGATATTTATCACAGAGGATTCTGAGATTGAAGATATGTTCTGTAGTGCAACGTCCTGCTCTGCAACCTTCCTGTTCTTCCGCAATGATGTGCTCTGCTTGGGGTTTCAGTCTGTTGAGGATGATCTTAAGCATAACCTTGCTTGCGTGACTGATGAGACTGATTGTTCGGTAGTTCTGGCACAGTTGTAGATTCCCTTTTTTAGGAAGAGTCAAGATCAGAGACTGGGTCCATGGGGTGGGCCATTCTCCTGTTTGCCATATTTGGTTGCAGATTGTTGTGAGGACATCTATCATGGACGTTCCTCCTGCTTTAACAAGTTCTGCTGGTATATTGTCTACCCCAGCTGACTTCCCCTTCTTTAGTGCCTTTACTGCAGCCTCTACGTCGTCCCTGAGGATCGGGTGGTCAACCTGTGTTGTGGTCAGTCGTACGTTTAGTACAGCTTGGTCTTCAGAAGTCTCCTGGTTGTAAAGCTCCGAACAGTATTCCGTCCATCTGTTAAGAATGTCTTGGTTTTCTGTCAGACTCTTACAAGCCATGTCCTGAATCGTATTAGATCTGTCCTGTTACTCTGTTTTCAGGTCTTTCACCAACTGGTATGTCCTTTTACTGTCATTCTGGTTCAGGCTTTTCTCGACTTCCTTGCATTGGTTCTCTAACCAGCATTCTTTTGCTTTCTTTACGCTCTTCTTAATCCTGTTGTTAATCTCATTGTATTTTTTTTTTCTCCTTCATGGTCTCCTCGCTTACTCTTCAGTTTTCTCCTCACATCGCAGAGGTCGAGGATATCTGCTGTGACCCAAGGCTTCTTTATTCTACTATGCTTGCCAAGGATCTCTCCGGCTGTGTCTATTACTGCCTTGTTGAAGGTGATGATCAAGGAGTCTAGGTTTATTTCTTCATGTCCCAGAATTGTGAGTGGTGCAAATTTGCCGCCTATTGATGCTTCAAATGCTTGTGCCACGCTTGGATCTTTAAATTTTTCAAGGTGGAACCTGATCCTAAATTGTCTTGGCTTATTGGTCTTCCTCAGATGAAGTTTGATAGTCATCATCAGCAAGTCATGGTCGCTTCCTATATCAGCTCCTGGGAAGCTACGTGTTCTGGCAATGTTTACGCTAGACCGGAAGCGCTTTCTCACCAAGATGTAGTCAATCTGGTTGTGATGTTTTCCGTCTGGGCTGTGCCAAGTCCATCTTCTGGATAGTTTGTGGGGGCCAAGGGTGTTCGTTAGCACTAGGTTATTGTATGTGGCGAAGTCCAGGAGCTTGAGTCCTCTCTCATTGGTCTGCTTATTACAGTATGGACCACAGGCTTCTCGCCAGTCTGCTTGTGCGTCTTCTCCTAACTTAGCATTCCAGTCTCCTTGAATAACCAGAATATCCTTTTTGGGCGTCTTGTCTATGAGAGTTTGAAGCTGGTCGTAGAACACATCCAGTTCTTCGTCATCGTGGTCAGATGTTGTGGCATAGACCTGTATGATAGTGATGTTAAAGGGAGATGCCCTTACGCGGATTGTAATCATCCTGTTAGACACTGGTCGACAACCCATGACAGCACTCACAATGTCCTTGTGTACCATAAACCCAACTCCATGTTCATGCTTGTTCTCATGCCCACTGAAGTAGATCACGTGTCCGTCATCTGTTGATCTCTCTCCGAAATTTTTCCAGCGCATCTCGCAGAGTCCAAGGATGTGCCATTGGTATCTTCCCATCTCATGGGTTAGATCCTCGAATTTCCCTGCTGGTCTTAATGTCCTGACATTCCATGTTCCGATGGTGATGTTATCTTTTGCCCGTACTTTGATGGTAGTTGCAGGTGAATGCATCTAAGCTAAAGACGAGGACAACATGACTCGCAACAACAACGCCGTCGGAAAAGCAATACTTATGTCACGCCTATGCCCCTAAAGACAAAGATGGAAAATGGCAAATAAATGTCTCTTTAAAGGCAGGCAGTAAACTTTGTGATTATATTATTTCCCTCCAATAATAATAATAATAATAATAATAATTATTATAATGATGTATGATGCCAGTAAAATTTACATTATTAAACATATCTTATCGACATATTATGTTATATTATACTGTATTATATTATATTATATTATATTATATTATATTATATTATATTATATTATATTATATTATATTATATTATATTATATTATAGTATATTATAGTATAGTATAGTATGGTGCGGTCTGGTATAATACAATAATAATAACGACTTTATTTAGAGAAGATAATCCAATTAGTTACAGGACTAATCCACTTTGGGGCCTTCTGTTATGTACCATATACAATATGCAGCACAATGTGTCCAAATTTGCTTTAACTCTAAAGACATGAGCTATTCTGAAAATCAAACAAACTTTCAAGCCCGAAATACATGCACAAGCATCAGTGAGCACATAAAATATATAAAATATCATATTGTATTGAAAAATTCATCTGTGAAAAGATGTATAAGCAGAGAAAAGCAGGATGTATTTATAGTACTTAAAACTGTTAGACTGTCTTAAGATTTCATCCATTTAAGATATTGATTATGAAAAGAAGAAACGATAGAAGCCTGCCTTATGTCACTGGAAATGATGTTCCATACCATTGGACCGGTATATTGAAAGCTCTTTTAAAACAATTCCTCCTTTGGTATAATGTAATGTTTACTTCTAACATACCTTAAATTTGGAGTACAGTCAGCATCTATTTGGTGAAAGATATTGCTTAGGTAGACAGGAGTGGCTTTTTGGACACTTTATACATAAATCTGGCCTTTCTAAAGAATATTCTGTCATATATTGGTAAACTGTTTATATAATTCATTGCGTCCTGAAAATTGTCAATGCATTGTTGTAGAATTAAATGGCATGCCCTCTTTTGGAGTTTTAAAAGTTTTGCTGTGTTTGAATTAGAGGCATTACCTCCAAATAACATTGCTACAGTCCAGATATGGCTGAATATAACTTTTATAAAAGATGACCATATACTGAAAGGGAATGAATGTTCTGATTTTCTTACGAAGACAAAGATAAGAATTAACCTTTTTTGAAACATGTTTAATGTGAATAGACCAAGTTAGGTTGTTATCTACAAATACACCAAGAAGTTTATCGTGAGAGGTTATATTAAGCTCAACATTGTCAAATAGAACTTGGAGTTTGTCGCTATCTAGCTAGCCTTACTCTTTTATATTTTGTTGTAACTAGTAGGGCTTTTGCTTTTTCCGTATTTAAAAACATACTGTTTTCCTTGCACCATACTTCAAGTCTGTTAAGAGCAGCTTGCAAGTTATTTTCAAGTTCAGTTTTGGTTTTCAGATAGCGTAGTGTCGTCTGCATAGAGATCGGTGGAAGAAACTGAATTTCCTATCTTAAGAGGTAAGTTGTTCATAAATAGAGTGAATACTAGAGGTACGAGGATAAAGCCCTGTGGTACTACACAATTAATATTTTTACTTTCAGAAAGGTGACCATTTAGAGATACTTTTTGCACTCTTCGAGTTAAGTAAGAAGTAAACCATATAGTATAGTGTAGTGTAGTACTGAGTACCATACCATAGCATAGTATAGTATAGTATAGTATAGTATAGTATAGTATAGTATAGTATAGTATAGTATAGTATAGTATAGTATAGTATAGTATAGTATAGTATAGTATAGTATAGTATAGTATAGTATAGTATAGTATAGTATAGTATAGTATAGTATAGTATAGTATAATATAGTATAGTATAGTTATAACTTGATAGGAAATAAGTTCATAAAAACTTACGTGTTCCCGTCCATTATACAATGCAATATAATTAGAGTTTAAGTAAAGTAACTAGGTCCTTTGACAACAGCTTGCAATTCTGGGTATCGATTACCTGCACTTTTCTCCTTGACGAGTTCATTTGCAACATCAGTTTTTTCTTCTGTATGGCTGCATACAATTTTTGGATTCACATTCTTTTCTTTGTCATGAATATCGTTCTTTGCTGCGCCATTACCTTCATTTACTTCTGAAATATAAAATGGCTATTGAGGAACTCGGCCATCTTCCCACATAATAGAGCGCTTTGACAAAATCAGGATTTGTCTCCCTTTAGTAAATTACCCTGTATTGGAATGTATGTCTTCCTTTCAGGTAGACGTAGCTGATACTGCCAAACAAAATAAAAAAAATAAAAATAAAAAAATTCTGACCCAGTTCACATAAGTTGTCCAATTATATTGGGGGCCAGCTTAACAGGATGTAATAGTTACCAAAGATATTTCGAACGATAAACTGTCTTTTCATCCCGGTTTTAATATCGATATAACGCGGTTACCTTTTGGGATATATCCAAATGGACACGCTGATTGGATGTCTTGAATTGCCCGGGAACAGAGTTCAGGTTTATTCGGAGCTCCGTTCTGGTCTTTCTTTCAGAGGAAACCTAATTTAGTGTGTTGCGCTGACTTCGTACAACGCTCCCTCGAGAAACTTTACGAGCATCTATAAGTGAAGACTTGGAAGAAATATAACACTGAATCCTCTAAAACCTCATCACAAAAGTCGGTCACTGTGACCCATATTTTCGCGCTTCATTTACTTTGGTTAAGTATTGTGTTTTATGTTTATTTCTCAAGCTCTGATCATGCTACAATCATCAATCTATATGATTTTCTGCATCTCTATTAGCATTACACCCGTACAAAAATGAAGATCACTGTGACCCACATTTCACATTTAACTTATTTAGGTTATATTTTTGCGTTTATCTCATGACTACATAGGGTTTCTGCAAGCTATGTACATACTATCCTATGTAGAATAATGAAACTTGGTGACAGAATGCATCCATATTTTACGCCTCACTGAACTGGCTTTATTTTGTGTTTCGTGTTCATTTCTTAGGCACTGTTCATGATATAATTATGAAATTCACGATGATATACACCTCTTTACTTCAAAACCCTAAATCCAAAAGAGGCTCATTGTGACCTTTATTTCATTATGTACCTGATTTGGTTAAGTTGTTGCATTTGACTCTTGACCACATGAGCTTTTGACATGCTATATGCATACTATCCTACCTAGAATCATGAAACCGAGTGCTGAGAAACATCTTGATAAGTACTATATTCTTATTGCAAAAACAGGTCAATGTTATCCATATTTCATGCTTGAGGGACTTTGCTGAAATTTTGCATTAAGAGTTGGATTTATTGGTTGCTTTTTAAGTTAGAATAATGAAAAGGGATTTTAATAGTAGCAATAAAATAGCTGCTATTATGGTATTGTTATCTGCCAATGTTTTGCTGATTCCGTCCACAAAAAAAACCTACCAAGGTCAAGAAAACATCAGAGCTGTCCAGAGTACTTCAAATAAGTTGCTAGAGCTAGCTAGTCATTGCATAATTGTTGTTCTTGATAATAATAATAATAATAATAATAATAATAATAATAATAATAATAATAATAACTTTTATTATTATTATTATTATTATTTGAAACACATAGACACACAAACACACACACACACACACACACACACACACGATCACCGATATATCATAACACATATCATTACACAGAGCCAGTGAGGGAGTAGAAGGGCCATTATAAGTTTTTGTTAAATTTGTTTTGTTTTTAATTTTGTTTAACAATTGTCAGGTTTTTTGCACAATTATTTACTTCTCTTTACAATCTGTTGTTTTTCTTACATTTGTATTTCCTTTCTGCTGTTTGTTAATTTCTTTCACAATTGTACATTGTACAAATTGTACAACCTTAAAAATCTTTTCACAATTTACAAAGTATTTTTAAAAAAAATTGAAACATGTTGCTTTACATTTTGTTACGTTTTATAATTTTTTACAGTTTTATTTTTTCAAATTTTTTATTTTTAACTTCTTGCTACAGTTTTTTACAAATATTTATAGTTTCAAATATTTACAGTTGTTTCACATTTTATCTTTATCTATATAATTTGGTAATTATTTTACAATTTTTATACAACCAATTGCATTTTTTTATATTTTGTTACCGTTATTTTACAACTTTATTTACTTTTTTGCTTCTAAATATTTAAATTTTGGAAATTTGGTGAATTTTATAAACCTATAACATTTGTTATAAATTGTTAACATTTGTAAACTTTTTATGATATTTTTAATTGTATATCTTTTATTTTTGTTTTAAATATTGTTTGCAATTTCTGTTTTAATTTCTAAAAAAATTATTTGTAGTTTTTTTAATTTCCATTCATGATATACGACTTTGTGTACAATTTTGTATAATTTATTTTCTAGTCTCCGCTAAATTATTTGTCATTTTCTGAATTTTTATGTTATTATGAATTGGTTTCCTTAATTACAAATGTTTATAATATCGATACAATATATGCAAATTTACCTCCACTGCCAACATAATCTGAGGTACAGACAATTATATATATATATATATATATATATATATATATATATATATATATATATATATATATATATATACTCTTTCTCTAGGATAAGTGCATGTAGCGACAAGGCAGCAATCTGTCCTTGGGTTTGTGTATGTGTGACGGTATGGTTGAGTGATGGTATAGTTGTATGTATAAAAGATTGTACCCTATCTAATCACCGCTCCCCTTTATGCATGTGTGATGGTATGGCATAGTTTGAATATGAGGAGGTCTATATGATGATAATCCATAGGTATGTATAAGTGATTGTTACCTATTCCCTATCTCTCCTTCCTTTGTTTGGTTTGTAAAAGGAAGAGTGTTGGACGGTGATAGTGAGTGATTGTCTATCTAAACTTAGGTGTTAGTCCTCATTACTTTACCCCCTTACTTTCCATCCTACACGAGTTTGTATGTGTCTGAGTGTTGGTCAGTAGGGGTTAGTATTGGTCACTAAGGATGTGTGTTAGTCAGTAAAAATGTGTGTTTTTCAATAAGACTGTGTTGGTCCGTAATTATGAGCACTAGTCAGTAAGACAGTATGTAGATCGGTTGGTGTAGGGGTGTTGGTCAATAGGTGTAGGTGGTGGTCAGTAGGTGTGGGTGGTGGTCAGTAAGACTGTGTTTTGGTCAATAGGTGTGGGTGATAGTAATTAAGACTGTATTTTGGTCAGTACGAATGAGTATTTTTCAGTACGTGTGGGTGTTGCTCAGTACACGAGAGTGATTGTCCGTATGCAACGTAATGTTAAATTCCTATAGATAGCTATAATAACCCCCAATGTTAATATTCTTTGTCCCCCACGGTGTCACCCAATGTTAAACCTATGGACGTTTTTAACATTCAATTCCCGTTAGTGCCCATAGTATCCCAGTCTTAGATAGTCGTGGAGTGGATTTTCCTATTTTGTTCAGTGTCATTTCTATTTTTCCATTTTTCCCCACAGTGACCTCATTAACTACTTTTGTAGTTTCGCTTCTGCAAAGTTTTATCAAAAGCGCCTTCTGCTGGTAACAAAGATCAATGAAGCATTTTTCTAGTCCCTCTTTTGGCGTAGATCTCACTAAGACGCACGAGAGTCTCGTTGATTGAAACTCTTCGCGAAAGGTGGGTACATAAGACAACCTAGTTGAATTTAATCTAATCTAATCTAATCTAATCTAATCTAATCTAGCTAATCTAAACAATTTTGGAAAATATGTGTTGGAAAAAAATTTCGTTATAATTGGTTGCATCACGTATTCCTCTATAAATTCAAATAGGTATATTCTTTTAGACGTTCTTGCATCACATGGTATAGAATTTACAGACCTAAAACAAATAATAGGAAGGGAAACGCCGTAGAAGTAACACCATAGCACAATTTTTCGATACTGCATGCCTACAAAGGTACCTCGGTTTTCCGTACATACCCTTTCTAACGTCTCCTTTAAGACTTGGCATTTTTCCTCCGCGTGACTGGACAAGCGATTTGGGTTTGGATTGTTGGACTCATAGATACAATTTGCAGGATTATTGCCTTTTGCCCCTCCTCCTCCATTATGTTGATTTCTTTCTGAAATTCAAAAAGAAATGTGTGTATATATATATATATAATTACAAATTAGCTATATTTAATGCTACTTAATGTACTTACTATTACTCCAAAATATGTCTCCTTTGAGTAAATTATCTGGCAAATCAGTTTTAATTCTTCCTTACTTCAAACAAACGTAACTGACGCTAGCAAGATGTAAATTGCAGTTCAAAAGGAAAGATGCAGCTGTGTACGTCTTAAGTGAATAGGTAATGTTCAAAATATAAGTAATTAACACTCTTAATTTAATATGCAGTAAAATATACAGTCCATCTTAATTAGATAGTTGACTAAGTTTCATGCTAAGTACTCATGGGAGATAATTCATATATGACCCATTCTGTTTATTAAGGATGTATGCATCTATAAAGTGGATACACAAAATGATATTTACCTTTCCCGCCACCAATGACCGTATGCGCTGCCTGGATTACTTGAATTGTACGGGGACTAAGTTTGTGTGTACTCTGAGCCTCCTTCTGGTTCTTCTGACATGATTGTATCCCTGATAAATGTTGACAACTCTTGGTTGCTCTTGTTTTATGGTCAGTGCTATTCGCTGACACAAGGACCGCACCACCTTCCTCGTGGATTGGATAGTCATGCTTGGCTAGGCGTGAAAATTTTCCAATAGGGCATCGTTTTTGTTCTGTTTTTGTATTGAACTTTCGGTTTTTCAAAAGTTTGGACATGTTCTGAAATGTTTCCGCTGCTACATGGTTTGTACAGTCTGTTTAAGGAAACGGCTCTGGATAAAGAAGCACATGCAGAAAATTTAAATAGTCATTGTAGAATATAAGAGAGGAGTAAACTCATCGAAACCTTCAAATTCTACAAAGAAATGAGACACAAAGATCTGTAACATCAAGTGGATGACAGAGGAACCTTTAGTGGAGCAGAAGACTGACATTCGATCAATAGCTTGCCCCTCCTCCATCATAATGAAAAACTAAAAGTGAGAAAAGAAGGGGCTGACATGACAACAAATGAAGAACTAACTTCCAAACGTGAAGTTTCCTTATATTGTTACGTCACCGTTTTCACAAAAGTACTGAAGTTGATTCGAAAAATAATATCCTGGATAATAATAATAATAATAATTGAAAGTCACTCCGACTTGAACAGTTTTTTTGTCGCATCTTATCGCCTTCATGACATCTTAAACGAAAAGTACCGCCCAGTGATTTTACATGTTGTGCCTGTGTCGTGTTGTCAAGAAAATCACTATTCTAGTCAGTTTTAAAGCTTCCGTGTGATATTTTCAGCTCTGTTGACCATCAAACGGATTCCGTCTCACGTAAACAAAATGGAATTTCGAATATCTAATTCACATGCAGGTTTTGACACATGTATTGAGAATATACAAGTCTTTAAATTTACAGAAGTGTGGCTCCTTGCTATTGATAGGACCCACCTTAAACTCCGTTATTTCCTTGAACTTTAGTGTAAAAGATCAATACATAGTCTATATAACATTTTCCTTTTCTTCTGAAAGTTGCTGCTTTACAAAATAAGCCAAGGTTTCCTTACTTCCGTCTCTTTTATTTTTCTTTTCTATGCCAGCCATCTGCCTCCAATCTTCTTCGCAGTTAATAGTCAAAGAGTTTAAAGCTCCGAGTATAGTGTAATGGAAGTCACGTGTAACTTCTTTGATTTCCTATACGCTATTTGCGACTTGTTGTTGCTCTCTCTCTCTCTCTCTCTCTCTCTCTCTCTCTCTCTCTCTCTCTCTCTCTCTCTCTCTCTCTCTCTCTCCACACCTGTTCATTGTTCAAATACATGTTTGGTACAATCGGTCCGTGAAAAACTAGTCCTATCAGATCAGGCTATTTTAATGAAGTTTAATGGAATATGCTTTCATTTATTTAGGCCAGAGTCACTTAACGTTTGGTTCATACATAAAATGTCATAAATTTCTCCATTTCTTTTAAAGTATTGTTAAATGCTTTCAAAATCTTTCCGAAAGGCCAGCTAACAAGTAACTTAAGATCCAATCAACTCAATAAAGTCGAGGATTTGTGTTTATGTTTGTATATATTTCAAACCCTGTATTTAAAGAATAATACCAGCTGTGCAGCGCAGTGTTTTACAGCTGGCAAAGTATCAATTTTCTTCTTGGTTGATTGGGGAGGGGGGGGATGACTCACTAGATCAATATTTTTAATCAATGGACACGTTTGGCTCTTCATTCCTGAAATACATTCATTCATTCATTCATTCATTCATTAATAATGTCGTCTACTGGAAATTGAATTCACTATCTGTAGTTGGATAGTTTGGGTACTTTATGAACTAAAAACAGCCGTATTAGATCCCACTGCTTTTCACATACACATGTGAAGATTGGGTGCATTTGTTTTCTTTGTTTTTGTTTTTATTTTTTTGTTTTTGTCTTTTTATGCGGGTATGCGGGGGTGGGGTGGCGGGGAAGTGGGTAATATCGTCATACTAAATGCGTACAAGTTCATCAAATCTAACAATGTAAGGCACAACTGTAAAATCGGTTGCTGAGGTGTGTTTTTACTCTTTAATGTGATTTATCTTTTCAAACCCTACAGTAATATTCATATAGTTATAGGGTGGAAATCAAGTTTTAATTTCGGAGACACGGCATATGATAAACATACCGTGTTATTCAACTTTTCATTTTATTCGATTTTTTTAAATACATTTATAGGGTGAGGATCTCAACAGTTTGAAATGGGGTGGGGAAGAGCTAAGTCTAGGGATGGCGGACACACTTCATGTAGCCAGCCTATGTGTTCTCCTGAAGCAAATATCGCTCATTCACATTTATTCACCTTTTCATACCCTCTAACTGTGTATGTGGTTATAGGGTGGGGATCTCTAAAATTTCAAAGAAAAAAGTCCAAAAACATATAGGGTCTCCTCCGTGAAGCTCAGCACCCAGTGGTGAGATACAAATTCTAAAACAGTTGGGACAATTTGCACTCATATCACTAACGTTTTCAGTTTCTAACATAAGCGATGAATCAATGGAGTGAACGCACATTACATACGCACGGGCCTAGGTATCTTAGTACCCAGGTACCTACATATGTACGGACGGACGGACAGACTGTATAATACAATCTCCGCACTTTTGTTGTCTTATAAATTAAATTATCAGAGTAATGCTATTCGGTCTATTTCATTTTTAAATCGATATGTTTACTGGCGAATTTGTAGCCTCGATACAACGAAAGAATAAAGATTTTTATTATTTAATTTAACGAATAGCAGCACTTTTTTCCGTTCACCTTTGATATCACATTTAGACATGAACAATCATGGACTTTCGTGCCTGCTAAATCCTCTTCGCAGATGAATTTAAAAATTCTTCATCTATCCATCCATACATATATTACTCAAGCAAGCAAAATGTGAAACCCTTCCATTTTTAAGGACACGTTTCAGTTATGGGGGCCAGATCAATAGAGAATTGAAATAACCAGCAGTTTAATAATAATAATAATAATAATAAGACGAGGAGGAGGTGGAGGAAGAAAAACAATAATAATAATTTTCTCAGATATTACAAATGTTGAGCAAGCACAACAATATCTACAGTTACGTTGATGCAAATAAAAGCTATAAAATTATTAAATACTAATCACTTGCTGAAGTGATCTTTCTCCAGGTCCAGCTTCTGTCAAGACGTACTTAGTTCCAATTTGCTATGCACGATATTGCCAACAAACAAACTGTCAAGACGTAGCAGACAAGTTGTGTTCACCTAAAGAATAGTCGGCCAAAGGATTTTCAAATATATTTTATTGGCGTCCGTGTCTAATTGTTCATTTTTGATTCAATTCCACGATCCAGTTAGCAAGATACATAGCTGGCTGCAGTAATAAGAATCTATCTCAACCCATTGTCACTTTTGTTCACTACCGCAAGTACGCCATTCAGGGGACATAGAGCTATAGATTCAACAAGACAGATTATGGATCAGAGTTGATCTGAAACCACAGTAAATTTTTGTCACTAGTCCAGGTACACCTGTCAGGGACATGGAGTTATACCTTTAAATAGATTGTGCATCTGGTTAACTGTTTTATATTGACCCAATGTAGATAGGTACAACATCTCAGTTTATCCTACCTATATCATCCAGTGAATTCAATATGTTATGAGCCAAAACATTATTTATTCCTGTGGTATTCAAAATTATATGTTTGTCCCCTCTACCTTTAATTTTCAGGTTAAAAATACCTGGACACATGTAAAAGGTAATGAAAACATTTTTTTTTTCTTAGATATCTTGCTCTCTGCAAATATGAGATTCATTTCGAGAAACTAATATTCAAGTACTTTTACAACTATTTCAGTATAAAGTTGTACGTTTGCAACATTACAGGCGAGAAAGTAAGAACACCCTTCATGAAAAAATAACACAAGAATTTCATTGCATGAAATGTGCAAACATATTAATCATCAGTCTTCATTATTTGTTAGTGAGCTACTGAGTTGGTTAAGCAGGACACATAACAGTGTTGATTATGGAAGAGAAAGAAAAGAAAATCACAACAAAAACACACGTCTTTGTGCTATTAATTCATTTATAGATTAACAAATTCTATGTTGGGGTTGGTACCCAGATAAGCAAATATAAGTTGAGGGGTTGCATTATTCATCTTTTGCGAGGTTCTAACGAGTAAAAGACAAATGATATAACCCCGAGACTGCGATTTCCTTGTCACAATGCCAATCCGTACATTGATTATTTTTCTCACCTGATTGTTTGTCAAAGAAGATATGAAGAAAACAATAAAACTTAATACTTTATCAATTTTATTTCCTTACACCCTTGACTTGCTTTATTTGCCGACACTATTCCGCTGCCACAAATGTTTTCTTTTCAAATGATGTCATTAAAATACTTAACACTATTATGACGCCATAATACCGTCAGGTGTCGACCCGAAACAACCGACCTGAGATAAGCAGAACGAGATGAAAAAAAGACGTAACGATCGCAAGACCACTATATTTCTCAGTCACATGGGTGAGGACGATTAATCTCTCAATCTCTTTCTATTCAGTACTAGCGGAGAGGTACGTGCGTGTGTGTCATTGTGATTGTATTTGTATGCCACAAATATACCTCTGTTTGAACAGAAGACGAACTTCTCAGCAGAATTTTAGATTGCTATTTCAAATACCACACCGATATTATTATTATTAAGCATTACAAAATAGACATACAAAATGAAGAATGAAGTACTAAATGTATAGAATTTGACCTCTCTCTCTCTCTCTCTCTCTGTGTCTGTGTGTGTGTGTGTGTGTGTGTGTGTGTGTGTGTGTGTGTGTGTGTGTGTGTGTGACAGCAACAGTAAGTCATGCTACACATAAACATTAGGGCGAAATGTAACTTTGTTTTGACAGATTGTATCAAAGTGCTAAAGTTGAATTCCTCACAAGTACAAATGAGGAGACGACAAAATATTAGTAAATTTCAATACGGGTCTTTATAATTAGGTGTATTTGTCAATACAGTATAATAAATCGGGGTCCGTGAGTGCACTGTTGCATATTCTGAACCAAAGTTTCTACATTGCTGTGTAGTTCCGCTTTGAGCAGAAGACAAGATAATGTGATTTTCTTCTATTTTTTTTTTTTTATTTTTTTTTTATAGTTTTTTTTTTTTTTTTTTTTTTCATTTTTATGTTACTAATAAGGAATATACGTATACGAGAAAAATGAGATATGAAAGCGGATTTTATTTTTCATTAAGTTTTCTTCAAATGAACCATTTAATATAAAAGAGCACGATATTTCCCTTAGACGTGTACACCTGTCTTTCGGAATACGGAGTTGAGGAGCAGATGAAAATGTTGATTTTAGCGGAAAAACATCGTCTTTATGCTTAAATTTCATTTTTAACTTGCTCTCTCTCTCTCTTTCTCCCTCTCTCTGGTGTGTGTGTGTGTGTGTGTGTGTGTGTGTGTGTGTGTGTGTGTTTCTGTCATTTGGTGTATGTCTGTCCATCCACGTTCAATTTACATAGGTCCCCATACTGGACCATCATATTTAATTTTCAAAGGGGTGCCATAGTGGCCCCAATGTTAAAGTTGCATAGGGTGATCTGCTTATGCAAACGTAATGTCAAGTTCCTATAGATCCCATACCGACCCAAACTCTAATGTTAAGTTTCATAGACCCTATACCAAACCATCCATATTAATTAACCTACATCCATACAATGCCCAAACGTAATGTGTCATTGCCTTAGGGTGCTATAGAGACATTTTTAATGTTAAAATCTCATAGGGGTCCATGCCGTCCCAAATGCAATTTTAAATTCTTCTTGTACTTCCCATGCGATAACTACAACTATCAGTATACTATTACTCTTAACCGTCTCACAGCTTTACTCTGTGTGTGTGTATGTGTGTGTGTGTGTGTGTTTTTGCAGAAAATATTACTGACAGATAATGAAATGAATATCATATTTCTTGTGGCTAGCTTAATGAACACTATCTTTCACTGTAAGCTTTATCCGTCCACTTCCCAGTCTCGACAGGGAACCTATCATTGCCTTTTCTAAACTTTACTAACGTTGTGCTGAAGTTATTAGGCATTGAAAGGTATATTTTTCACGTCCTAAATTTGTTTCAAATATTCTGTTATTTGTATATTCTGATCTTTGGTCGTAACTCCACAGTCTTTGTTAACAAAAGAGAAGAGAACTTTATTTACTTCAGGCCACAAGCAAGGACAACAAAACATCACCTAGCCGGAATTTGCAGCCGTGGAGAAATTTGTACCTCATTCAACAATCCCAAAGTGAGATCGCGAAAATAAATCCCGTAAATCAATTGCCAGCTTAATTATTAAACTTCATAATTGCTATAATATTTCTAGTCAAACCTAACATCCCTTTTTGGAAACAAAATCGCCAAGTTTTACGTCGCGAAATAAACCTGCTATATGGTACTTATTCATATACAATGCTGTACACATTGACATGAAATACTTCTATATGTTATAATATCAGCAAATACACGTTACTTTATTCTTTTTCTCTCGTTTTTTAATTTTAATTTTTTTGTTTGAGTTGGGGTGGGGGGTTGTAATCAGTGGGATATAGATACAACTCTAAGTGCCACAAGCTGTGTTTGCAAAAGGGAAACGGAAAGGATAATTTCTGCACATGCACGTATCCCTATGGTACTTCATAGATACGTGTCACTTAGAAAGAACAAAACAATCCGTTTAGATACTGAAGGACTTCTTGTAGGTACGAAAATGAATTCGTACGATTCTAAACACTTCAAAAGCGTTGTCGAGTTTTGGGAGTATATCGACCATACATGGGAAGAGATTAGTCACGACTAAAATTAGTCTGGCAACGAACCAAGTATCAATCTGTATGTAAACGACACCTAATCAAATCTGACTAAATGAATCTCCTCAAAGTCTCACAATGCATGTCTTAGATATATGCACTTAAGGTATTGTATTATCTCTATTTTAGTTTAGCTAAATAAGATGCGACTGCATTTATGCCTGACAACCAGTAATGCCTTACGTTTCATTATTTAAGCTATAACAATCGTGTAGTGAATAGCTAAGTCTTAATTTGACAACCAATTTGACTATAGATATTGTTCTATGTAATGAGTCATAGTGCTATAAGGACAATAATTTACTCGTAAACAACCGTGACTTATATCTCGTCTTCTGCTTCTTGTTTCTACTGGACTACTACTACTACTACTGCTGCTAATAATAATAATAATAATAATAATAATAATAATGCCAGATATTACCAATATTAAGCAAGCAAAAAACTAATGAAATTAAAAATGCCACAATTTACGCATTTACATTGATACATATAAAAGCAACCCAAAAAAAAAAATGATTTACCCCCTGAATTGAGCTTTCTCTAGGTCCAGCTTCTGTCAAGACGTATTAGTTCCCATTTCGTGTGCGTAATACTGCCAATAATATATTAAAAGTGCCACTAAAGACAACCAACAAACTGTCAAGATGTAGCAGAGAAGTTGCGTCCACTTGCAGAATAGTCCGCCAAAGGCCTTTCAAACGTGTTTTCTTGACGTGCAACTCTCATTTGACGGGTTGCACTTAAAACAAAATATTATCCTCTCACAAACCTGGTCTGAATTCTATTATTCCGTTCGACACAATAAGCAAGATAAACAGTGACTGAGGTAATAAGAGTTGATCTGAAACCACAGTTAATTTTTGTCACTAGTCCAGGTACACCTGTCAGGGACATGGAGTTATACCTTTAAATAGATTGTGCATCTGGTTAACTGTTTTATATTGATCCAGTGTGGATAGTTACAAGATCTCATTTTATCCTCCCTATATCATCCAGTGAATTCAATATGTTATGAGCCAAAACATTATTTATTCCTGTGGTATTCAAAATTATATGTTTGTCCCCTCTACCTTTAATTTTCAGGCTAAAAATAATTGGACACATGTGAAAGGTAATAAAAGCAGTTTCTTTTTTTTTTTTCTTTTTTTTTTTTTTTTTTAGATATCTCGCTCTCTGCAAATATGAGATTCATTTCGAGAAACTAATATTCAAGTACTTTTACAACTATTTCAGTATAAAGTTGTACGTTTGCAACATTACAGGCGAGAAAGTAAGAACACCCTTCATGAAAAAATAACACAAGAATTTCATTGCATGAAATGTGCAAACATATTAATCATCAGTCTTCATTATTTGTTAGTGAGCTACTGAGTTGGTTAAGCAGGACACATAACAGTGTTGATTATGGAAGAGAAAGAAAAGAAAATCACAACAAAAACACACGTCTTTGTGCTATTAATTCATATATAGATTAACAAATTCTATGTTGGGGTTGGTACCCAGATAAGCAAATATAAGTTGAGGGGTTGCATTATTCATCTTTTGCGAGGTTCTAACGAGTAAAAGACAAATGATATAACCCCGAGACTGCGATTTCCTTGTCACAATGCCAATCCGTACATTGATTATTTTTCTCACCTGATTGTTTGTCAAAGAAGATATGAAGAAAACAATAAAACTTAATACTTTATCAATTTTATTTCCTTACACCCTTGACTTGCTTTATTTGCCGACACTGATGTCGTATTTAGCATTATGATGTCATTAAAATACTTAACACTATTATGACGCCATGATACCGTCAGGTGTCGACCCGAAACAACCGACCTGAGATAAGCAGAACGAGATGAAAAAAAGACGTAACGATCGCAAGACCACTATATTTCTCAGTCACATGGGTGAGGACGATTAATCTCTCAATCTCTTTCTATTCAGTACTAGCGGAGAGGTACGTGCGTGTGTGTCATTGTGATTGTATTTGTATGCCACAAATATACCTCTGTTTGAACAGAAGACGAACTTCTCAGCAGAATTTTAGATTGCTATTTCAAATACCACACCGATATTATTATTATTAAGCATTACAAAATAGACATACAAAATGAAGAATGAAGTACTAAATGTATAGAATTTGACCTGTGTGTGTGTGTGTGTGTGTGTGTGTGTGTGTGTGTGTGTGTGTGTGTGTGTGTGACAGCAACAGTAAGTCATGCTACACATAAACATTAGGGCGAAATGTAACTTTGTTTTGACAGATTGTATCAAAGTGCTAAAGTTGAATTCCTCACAAGTACAAATGAGGAGACGACAAAATATTAGTAAATTTCAATACGGGTCTTTATAATTAGGTGTATTTGTCAATACAGTATAATAAATCGGGGTCCGTGAGTGCACTGTTGCATATTCTGAACCAAAGTTTCTACATTGCTGTGTAGTTCCGCTTTGAGCAGAAGACAAGATAATGTGATTTTCTTCTATTTTTTTTTTTTTATTTTTTTTTATAGTTTTTTTTTTTTTTTTTCATTTTTATGTTACTAATAAGGAATATACGTACACGAGAAAAATGAGATATGAAAGCGGATTTTATTTTTCATTAAGTTTTCTTCAAATGAACCATTTAATATAAAAGAGCACGATATTTCCCTTAGACGTGTACACCTGTCTTTCGGAATACGTAGTTGAGGAGCAGATGAAAATGTTGATTTTAGCGGAAAAACATCGTCTTTATGCTTAAATTTCATTTTTAACTTGCTCTCTCTCTCTCTCTCTCTCTTTCTCCCTCTCTCTGGTGTGTGTGTGTGCGTGTGTGTGTGTGTGTGTGTGTGTGTGTGTGTGTGTGTGTGTGTGTGTGTGTGTGTGTGTGTGTGTGTGTGTGTGTGTGTGTGTGTGTGTTTCTGTCATTTGGTGTATGTCTGTCCATCCATGTTCAATTTACATAGGTCCCCATACTGGACCATCATATTTAATTTTCAAAGGGGTGCCATAGTGGCCCCAATGTTAAAGTTGCATAGGGTGATCTGCTTATGCAAACGTAATGTCAAGTTCCTATAGATCCCATACCGACCCAAACTCTAATGTTAAGTTTCATAGACCCTATACCAAACCATCCATATTAATTAACCTACATCCATACAATGCCCAAACGTAATGTGTCATTGCCTTAGGGTGCTATAGGGACATTTGTAATGTTAAAATCTCATAGGGGTCCATGCCGTCCCAAATGCAATTTTAAATTCTTCTTGTACTTCCCATGCGATAACTACAACTATCAGTATACTATTACTCTTAACCGTCTCACAGCTTTACTCTGTGTGTGTGTATGTGTGTGTGTGTATGTGTTTTTGCAGAAAATATTACTGACAGATAATGAAATGAATATCATATTTCTTGTGGCTAGCTTAATGAACACTATCTTTCACTGTAAGCTTTATCCGTCCACTTCCCAGTCTCGACAGGGAACCTATCATTGCCTTTTCTAAACTTTACTAACGTTGTGCTGAAGTTATTAGGCATTGAAAGGTATATTTTTCACGTCCTAAATTTGTTTCAAATATTCTGTTATTTGTATATTCTGATCTTTGGTCGTAACTCCACAGTCTTTGTTAACAAAAGAGAAGAGAACTTTATTTACTTCAGGCCACAAGCAAGGACAACAAAACATCACCTAGCCGGAATTTGCAGCCGTGGAGAAATTTGTACCTCATTCAACAATCCCAAAGTGAGATCGCGAAAATAAATCCCGTAAATCAATTGCCAGCTTAATTATTAAACTTCATAATTGCTAAAATATTTCTAGTCAAACCTAACATCCCTTTTTGGAAACAAAATCGCCAAGTTTTACGTCGCGAAATAAACCTGCTATATGGTACTTATTCATATACAATGCTGTACACATTGACATGAAATACTTCTATATGTTATAATATCAGCAAATACATGTTACTTTATTCTTTTTCTCTCGTTTTTTAATTTTAATTTTTTTGTTTGGAGTTGGGGTGGGGGGTTGTAATCAGTGGGATATAGATAGAACTCTAAGTGCCACAAGCTGTGTTTGCAAAAGGGAAACGGAAAGGATAATTTCTGCACATGCACGTATCCCTATGGTACTTCATAGATACGTGTCACTTAGAAAGAACAAAACAATCCGTTTAGATACTGAAGGACTTCTTGTAGGTACGAAAATGAATTCGTACGATTCTAAACACTTCAAAAGCGTTGTCGAGTTTTGGGAGTATATCGACCATACATGGGAAGAGATTAGTCACGACTAAAATTAGTCTGGCAACGAACCAAGTATCAATCTGTATGTAAACGACACCTAATCAAATCTGACTAAATGAATCTCCTCAAAGTCTCACAATGCATGTCTTAGATATATGCACTTAAGGTATTGTATTATCTCTGTTTTAGTTTAGCTAAATAAGATGCGACTGCATTTATGCCTGACAACCAGTAATGCCTTACGTTTCATTATTTCAGCTATAACAATCGTGTAGTGAATAGCTAAGTCTTAATTTGACAACCAATTTGACTATAGATATTGCTCTATGTAATGAGTCATAGTGCTATAAGGACAATAATTTACTCGTAAACAACCGTGACTTATATCTCGTCTTCTGCTTCTTGTTTCTACTGGACTACTACTACTACTACTGCTGCTAATAATAATAATAATAATAATAATGCTGCCAGATATTACCAATATTAAGCAAGCAAAAAACTAATGAAATTAAAAATGCCACAATTTACGCATTTACATTGATACATATAAAAGCAACCCAAAAAAAAAATGATTTACCCCCTGAATTGAGCTTTCTCTAGGTCCAGCTTCTGTCAAGACGTATTAGTTCCCATTTCGTGTGCGTAATACTGCCAATAATATATTAAAAGTGCCACTAAAGACAACCAACAAACTGTCAAGATGTAGCAGAGAAGTTGCGTCCACTTGCAGAATAGTCCGCCAAAGGCCTTTCAAACGTGTTTTCTTGACGTGCAACTCTCATTTGACGGGTTGCACTTAAAACAAAATATTATCCGCTCACAAACCTGGTCTGAATTCTAATATTCCGTTCGACACAATAAGCAAGATAAACAGTGACTGAGGTAATAAGAGTTGATCTGAAACCACAGTTAATTTTTGTCACTAGTCCAGGTACACCTGTCAGGGACATGGAGTTATACCTTTAAATAGATTGTGCATCTGGTTAACTGTTTTATATTGATCCAGTGTGGATAGTTACAAGATCTCATTTTATCCTCCCTATATCATCCAGTGAATTCAATATGTTATGAGCCAAAACATTATTTATTCCTGTGGTATTCAAAATTATATGTTTGTCCCCTCTACCTTTAATTTTCAGGCTAAAAATAATTGGACACATGTGAAAGGTAATAAAAGCAGTTTCTTTTTTTTCTTTACTTTTTTTTTTTTTTTAGATATCTCGCTCTCTGCAAATATGAGATTCATTTCGAGAAACTAATATTCAAGTACTTTTACAACTATTTCAGTATAAAGTTGTACGTTTGCAACATTACAGGCGAGAAAGTAAGAACACCCTTCATGAAAAAATAACACAAGAATTTCATTGCATGAAATGTGCAAACATATTAATCATCAGTCTTCATTATTTGTTAGTGAGCTACTGAGTTGGTTAAGCAGGACACATAACAGTGTTGATTATGGAAGAGAAAGAAAAGAAAATCACAACAAAAACACACGTCTTTGTGCTATTAATTCATATATAGATTAACAAATTCTATGTTGGGGTTGGTACCCAGATAAGCAAATATAAGTTGAGGGGTTGCATTATTCATCTTTTGCGAGGTTCTAACGAGTAAAAGACAAATGATATAACCCCGAGACTGCGATTTCCTTGTCACAATGCCAATCCGTACATTGATTATTTTTCTCACCTGATTGTTTGTCAAAGAAGATATGAAGAAAACAATAAAACTTAATACTTTATCAATTTTATTTCCTTACACCCTTGACTTGCTTTATTTGCCGACACTGATGTCGTATTTAGCATTATGATGTCATTAAAATACTTAACACTATTATGACGCCATGATACCGTCAGGTGTCGACCCGAAACAACCGACCTGAGATAAGCAGAACGAGATGAAAAAAAGACGTAACGATCGCAAGACCACTATATTTCTCAGTCACATGGGTGAGGACGATTAATCTCTCAATCTCTTTCTATTCAGTACTAGCGGAGAGGTACGTGCGTGTGTGTCATTGTGATTGTATTTGTATGCCACAAATATACCTCTGTTTGAACAGAAGACGAACTTCTCAGCAGAATTTTAGATTGCTATTTCAAATACCACACCGATATTATTATTATTAAGCATTACAAAATAGACATACAAAATGAAGAATGAAGTACTAAATGTATAGAATTTGACCTGTGTGTGTGTGTGTGTGTGTGTGTGTGTGTGTGTGTGTGTGTGTGTGTGTGTGTGTGTGTGTGACAGCAACAGTAAGTCATGCTACACATAAACATTAGGGCGAAATGTAACTTTGTTTTGACAGATTGTATCAAAGTGCTAAAGTTGAATTCCTCACAAGTACAAATGAGGAGACGACAAAATATTAGTAAATTTCAATACGGGTCTTTATAATTAGGTGTATTTGTCAATACAGTATAATAAATCGGGGTCCGTGAGTGCACTGTTGCATATTCTGAACCAAAGTTTCTACATTGCTGTGTAGTTCCGCTTTGAGCAGAAGACAAGATAATGTGATTTTCTTCTATTTTTTTTTTTTTATTTTTTTTTATAGTTTTTTTTTTTTTTTTTTCATTTTTATGTTACTAATAAGGAATATACGTACACGAGAAAAATGAGATATGAAAGCGGATTTTATTTTTCATTAAGTTTTCTTCAAATGAACCATTTAATATAAAAGAGCACGATATTTCCCTTAGACGTGTACACCTGTCTTTCGGAATACGTAGTTGAGGAGCAGATGAAAATGTTGATTTTAGCGGAAAAACATCGTCTTTATGCTTAAATTTCATTTTTAACTTGCTCTCTCTCTCTCTCTCTCTTTCTCCCTCTCTCTGGTGTGTGTGTGTGCGTGTGTGTGTGTGTGTGTGTGTGTGTGTGTGTGTGTGTGTGTGTGTGTGTGTGTGTGTGTGTGTGTGTGTGTGTGTTTCTGTCATTTGGTGTATGTCTGTCCATCCATGTTCAATTTACATAGGTCCCCATACTGGACCATCATATTTAATTTTCAAAGGGGTGCCATAGTGGCCCCAATGTTAAAGTTGCATAGGGTGATCTGCTTATGCAAACGTAATGTCAAGTTCCTATAGATCCCATACCGACCCAAACTCTAATGTTAAGTTTCATAGACCCTATACCAAACCATCCATATTAATTAACCTACATCCATACAATGCCCAAACGTAATGTGTCATTGCCTTAGGGTGCTATAGGGACATTTGTAATGTTAAAATCTCATAGGGGTCCATGCCGTCCCAAATGCAATTTTAAATTCTTCTTGTACTTCCCATGCGATAACTACAACTATCAGTATACTATTACTCTTAACCGTCTCACAGCTTTACTCTGTGTGTGTGTATGTGTGTGTGTGTATGTGTTTTTGCAGAAAATATTACTGACAGATAATGAAATGAATATCATATTTCTTGTGGCTAGCTTAATGAACACTATCTTTCACTGTAAGCTTTATCCGTCCACTTCCCAGTCTCGACAGGGAACCTATCATTGCCTTTTCTAAACTTTACTAACGTTGTGCTGAAGTTATTAGGCATTGAAAGGTATATTTTTCACGTCCTAAATTTGTTTCAAATATTCTGTTATTTGTATATTCTGATCTTTGGTCGTAACTCCACAGTCTTTGTTAACAAAAGAGAAGAGAACTTTATTTACTTCAGGCCACAAGCAAGGACAACAAAACATCACCTAGCCGGAATTTGCAGCCGTGGAGAAATTTGTACCTCATTCAACAATCCCAAAGTGAGATCGCGAAAATAAATCCCGTAAATCAATTGCCAGCTTAATTATTAAACTTCATAATTGCTAAAATATTTCTAGTCAAACCTAACATCCCTTTTTGGAAACAAAATCGCCAAGTTTTACGTCGCGAAATAAACCTGCTATATGGTACTTATTCATATACAATGCTGTACACATTGACATGAAATACTTCTATATGTTATAATATCAGCAAATACATGTTACTTTATTCTTTTTCTCTCGTTTTTTAATTTTAATTTTTTTGTTTGGAGTTGGGGTGGGGGGTTGTAATCAGTGGGATATAGATAGAACTCTAAGTGCCACAAGCTGTGTTTGCAAAAGGGAAACGGAAAGGATAATTTCTGCACATGCACGTATCCCTATGGTACTTCATAGATACGTGTCACTTAGAAAGAACAAAACAATCCGTTTAGATACTGAAGGACTTCTTGTAGGTACGAAAATGAATTCGTACGATTCTAAACACTTCAAAAGCGTTGTCGAGTTTTGGGAGTATATCGACCATACATGGGAAGAGATTAGTCACGACTAAAATTAGTCTGGCAACGAACCAAGTATCAATCTGTATGTAAACGACACCTAATCAAATCTGACTAAATGAATCTCCTCAAAGTCTCACAATGCATGTCTTAGATATATGCACTTAAGGTATTGTATTATCTCTGTTTTAGTTTAGCTAAATAAGATGCGACTGCATTTATGCCTGACAACCAGTAATGCCTTACGTTTCATTATTTCAGCTATAACAATCGTGTAGTGAATAGCTAAGTCTTAATTTGACAACCAATTTGACTATAGATATTGCTCTATGTAATGAGTCATAGTGCTATAAGGACAATAATTTACTCGTAAACAACCGTGACTTATATCTCGTCTTCTGCTTCTTGTTTCTACTGGACTACTACTACTACTACTACTGCTGCTAATAATAATAATAATAATAATAATGCTGCCAGATATTACCAATATTAAGCAAGCAAAAAACTAATGAAATTAAAAATGCCACAATTTACGCATTTACATTGATACATATAAAAGCAACCCAAAAAAAAAATGATTTACCCCCTGAATTGAGCTTTCTCTAGGTCCAGCTTCTGTCAAGACGTATTAGTTCCCATTTCGTGTGCGTAATACTGCCAATAATATATTAAAAGTGCCACTAAAGACAACCAACAAACTGTCAAGATGTAGCAGAGAAGTTGCGTCCACTTGCAGAATAGTCCGCCAAAGGCCTTTCAAACGTGTTTTCTTGACGTGCAACTCTCATTTGACGGGTTGCACTTAAAACAAAATATTATCCGCTCACAAACCTGGTCTGAATTCTAATATTCCGTTCGACACAATAAGCAAGATAAACAGTGACTGAGGTAATAAGAGTTGATCTGAAACCACAGTTAATTTTTGTCACTAGTCCAGGTACACCTGTCAGGGACATGGAGTTATACCTTTAAATAGATTGTGCATCTGGTTAACTGTTTTATATTGATCCAGTGTGGATAGTTACAAGATCTCATTTTATCCTCCCTATATCATCCAGTGAATTCAATATGTTATGAGCCAAAACATTATTTATTCCTGTGGTATTCAAAATTATATGTTTGTCCCCTCTACCTTTAATTTTCAGGCTAAAAATAATTGGACACATGTGAAAGGTAATAAAAGCAGTTTCTTTTTTTTCTTTACTTTTTTTTTTTTTTAGATATCTCGCTCTCTGCAAATATGAGATTCATTTCGAGAAACTAATATTCAAGTACTTTTACAACTATTTCAGTATAAAGTTGTACGTTTGCAACATTACAGGCGAGAAAGTAAGAACACCCTTCATGAAAAAATAACACAAGAATTTCATTGCATGAAATGTGCAAACATATTAATCATCAGTCTTCATTATTTGTTAGTGAGCTACTGAGTTGGTTAAGCAGGACACATAACAGTGTTGATTATGGAAGAGAAAGAAAAGAAAATCACAACAAAAACACACGTCTTTGTGCTATTAATTCATATATAGATTAACAAATTCTATGTTGGGGTTGGTACCCAGATAAGCAAATATAAGTTGAGGGGTTGCATTATTCATCTTTTGCGAGGTTCTAACGAGTAAAAGACAAATGATATAACCCCGAGACTGCGATTTCCTTGTCACAATGCCAATCCGTACATTGATTATTTTTCTCACCTGATTGTTTGTCAAAGAAGATATGAAGAAAACAATAAAACTTAATACTTTATCAATTTTATTTCCTTACACCCTTGACTTGCTTTATTTGCCGACACTGATGTCGTATTTAGCATTATGATGTCATTAAAATACTTAACACTATTATGACGCCATGATACCGTCAGGTGTCGACCCGAAACAACCGACCTGAGATAAGCAGAACGAGATGAAAAAAAGACGTAACGATCGCAAGACCACTATATTTCTCAGTCACATGGGTGAGGACGATTAATCTCTCAATCTCTTTCTATTCAGTACTAGCGGAGAGGTACGTGCGTGTGTGTCATTGTGATTGTATTTGTATGCCACAAATATACCTCTGTTTGAACAGAAGACGAACTTCTCAGCAGAATTTTAGATTGCTATTTCAAATACCACACCGATATTATTATTATTAAGCATTACAAAATAGACATACAAAATGAAGAATGAAGTACTAAATGTATAGAATTTGACCTGTGTGTGTGTGTGTGTGTGTGTGTGTGTGTGTGTGTGTGTGTGTGTGTGTGTGTGTGTGTGTGTGTGTAACAGCAACAGAAAGTCATGCTACACATAAACATTAGGGCGAAATGTAACTTTGTTTTGACAGATTGTATCAAAGTGCTAAAGTTGAATTCCTCACAAGTACAAATGAGGAGACGACAAAATATTAGTAAATTTCAATACGGGTCTTTATAATTAGGTGTATTTGTCAATACAGTATAATAAATCGGGGTCCGTGAGTGCACTGTTGCATATTCTGAACCAAAGTTTCTACATTGCTGTGTAGTTCCGCTTTGAGCAGAAGACAAGATAATGTGATTTTCTTCTATTTTTTTTTTTTTATTTTTTTTTATAGTTTTTTTTTTTTTTTTTTTTCATTTTTATGTTGCTAATAAGGAATGTACGTGTACGAGAAAAATGAGATATTGAAAGCGGATTTTATTTTTCATCCCGTTCTCTTCAAATGAACCATTTAATAAAGAAGCGCACGATATTTCCCTTAGACGTGTACACCTGTCTTTCCGAATACGGAGTTGAGGAGCAGATGAAAATGTTGATTTTAGCGGAAAAACATCGTCTTTATGCTTAAATTTCATTTTTAACTTGCACTCTCTCTCTCTTTCTCCCTCTCTCTGGTGTGTGTGTGTTTGTGTGTGTGTGTTTGTGTGTGTGTGTGTGTTTGTGTGTGTGTGTGTGTGTGTGTGTGTGTGTGTGTGTGTGTGTGTGTGTGTGTGTGTGTGTGTGTGTGTGTGTGTGTGTGTTTCTGTCATTTGGTGTATGTCTGTCCATCCATGTTCAATTTACATAGGTCCCCATACTGGACCATCATATTTAATTTTCAAAGGGGTGCCATAGTGGCCCCAATGTTAAAGTTGCATAGGGTGATCTGCTTATACAAGCGTAATGTCAAGTTCCTATAGATCCCATACCGACCCAAACTCTAATGTTAAGTTTCATAGACCCTATACCAAACCATCCATATTAATTAACCTACACCCATACAATGCCCAAACGTAATGTGTCATTGCCTTAGGGTGCTATAGGGACATTTGTAATGTTAAAATCTCATAGGGGTCCATGCCGTCCCAAATGCAATTTTAAATTCTTCTTGTACTTCCCATGCAATAACTACAACTATCAGTATACCATTACTCTTAACCGTCTCACAGCTTTACTCTCTGTGTGTGTATGTGTGTGTGTGTATGTGTTTTTGCAGAAAATATTACTGACAGATAATGAAATGAATATCATATTTCTTGTGGCTAGCTTAATGAACACTATCTTTCACTGTAAGTTTTATCCGTCCACTTCCCAGTCTCGACAGGGAACCTATCATTGCCTTTTCTAAGCTTTACTAACGTTGTGCTGAAGTTATTAGGCATTGAAAGGTATATTTTTCACGTCCTAAATTTGTTTCAAATATTCTGTTATTTGTATATTCTGATCTTTGGTCGTAACTCCACAGTCTTTGTTAACAAAAGAGAACAGAACTTTATTTACTTCAGGCCACAAGCAAGGACAACAAAACATCACCTAGCCGGAATTTGCAGCCGTGGAGAAATTTGTACCTCATTCAACAATCCCAAAGTGAGATCGCGAAAATAAATCCCGTAAATCAATTGCCAGCTTAATTATTAAACTTCATAATTGCTATAATATTTCTAGTCAAACGTAACATCCCTTTTTGGAAACAAAATCGCCAAGTTTTACGTCGCGAAATAAACCTGCTATATGGTACTTATTCATATACAATGCTGTACACATTGACATGAAATACTTCTATATGTTATAATATCAGCAAATACACGTTACTTTATTCTTTTTCTCTCGTTTTTTAATTTTAATTTTTTTGTTTGGAGTTGGGGTGGGGGGTTGTAATCAGTGGGATATAGATAGAACTCTAAGTGCCACAAGCTGTGTTTGCAAAAGGGAAACGGAAAGGATAATTTCTGCACATGCACGTATCCCTATGGTACTTCATAGATACGTGTCACTTAGAAAGAACAAAACAATCCGTTTAGATACTGAAGGACTTCTTGTAGGTACGAAAATGAATTCGTACGATTCTAAACACTTCAAAAGCGTTGTCGAGTTTTGGGAGTATATCGACCATACATGGGAAGAGATTAGTCGCGACTAAAATTAGTCTGGCAACGAACCAAGTATCAATCTGTATGTAAAAGACACCTAATCAAATCTGACTAAATGAATCTCCTCAAAGTCTCACAATGCATGTCTTAGATATATGCACTTAAGGTATTGTATTATCTCTATTTTAGTTTAGCTAAATAAGATGCGACTGCATTTATGCCTGACAACCAGTAATGCCTTACGTTTCATTATTTCAGCTATAACAATCGTGTAGTGAATAGCTAAGTCTTAATTTGACAACCAATTTGACTATAGATATTGCTCTATGTAATGAGTCATAGTGCTATAAGGACAATAATTTACTCGTAAACAACCGTGACTTATATCTCGTCTTCTGCTTCTTGTTTCTACTGGACTACTACTACTACTACTACTACTACTACTGCTAATAATAATAATAATAATAATGCCAGATATTACCAATATTAAGCAAGCAAAAAACTAATGAAATTAAAAATGCCACAATTTACGCATTTACATTGATACATATAAAAGCAACCCAAAAAAAATGATTTACCCCCTGAATTGAGCTTTCTCTAGGTCCAGCTTCTGTCAAGACGTATTAGTTCCCATTTCGTGTGCGTAATACTGCCAATAATATATTAAAAGTGCCACTAAAGACAACCAACAAACTGTCAAGATGTAGCAGAGAAGTTGCGTCCACTTGCAGAATAGTCCGCCAAAGGCCTTTCAAACGTGTTTTCTTGACGTGCAACTCTCATTTGACGGGTTGCACTTAAAACAAAATATTATCCGCTCACAAACCTGGTCTGAATTCTAATATTCCGTTCGACACAATAAGCAAGATAAACAGTGACTGAGGTAATAAGAGTTGATCTGAAACCACAGTTAATTTTTGTCACTAGTCCAGGTACACCTGTCAGGGACATGGAGTTATACCTTTAAATAGATTGTGCATCTGGTTAACTGTTTTATATTGATCCAGTGTGGATAGTTACAAGATCTCATTTTATCCTCCCTATATCATCCAGTGAATTCAATATGTTATGAGCCAAAACATTATTTATTCCTGTGGTATTCAAAATTATATGTTTGTCCCCTCTACCTTTAATTTTCAGGCTAAAAATAATTGGACACATGTGAAAGGTAATAAAAGCAGTTTCTTTTTTTTCTTTACTTTTTTTTTTTTTTTAGATATCTCGCTCTCTGCAAATATGAGATTCATTTCGAGAAACTAATATTCAAGTACTTTTACAACTATTTCAGTATAAAGTTGTACGTTTGCAACATTACAGGCGAGAAAGTAAGAACACCCTTCATGAAAAAATAACACAAGAATTTCATTGCATGAAATGTGCAAACATATTAATCATCAGTCTTCATTATTTGTTAGTGAGCTACTGAGTTGGTTAAGCAGGACACATAACAGTGTTGATTATGGAAGAGAAAGAAAAGAAAATCACAACAAAAACACACGTCTTTGTGCTATTAATTCATATATAGATTAACAAATTCTATGTTGGGGTTGGTACCCAGATAAGCAAATATAAGTTGAGGGGTTGCATTATTCATCTTTTGCGAGGTTCTAACGAGTAAAAGACAAATGATATAACCCCGAGACTGCGATTTCCTTGTCACAATGCCAATCCGTACATTGATTATTTTTCTCACCTGATTGTTTGTCAAAGAAGATATGAAGAAAACAATAAAACTTAATACTTTATCAATTTTATTTCCTTACACCCTTGACTTGCTTTATTTGCCGACACTGATGTCGTATTTAGCATTATGATGTCATTAAAATACTTAACACTATTATGACGCCATGATACCGTCAGGTGTCGACCCGAAACAACCGACCTGAGATAAGCAGAACGAGATGAAAAAAAGACGTAACGATCGCAAGACCACTATATTTCTCAGTCACATGGGTGAGGACGATTAATCTCTCAATCTCTTTCTATTCAGTACTAGCGGAGAGGTACGTGCGTGTGTGTCATTGTGATTGTATTTGTATGCCACAAATATACCTCTGTTTGAACAGAAGACGAACTTCTCAGCAGAATTTTAGATTGCTATTTCAAATACCACACCGATATTATTATTATTAAGCATTACAAAATAGACATACAAAATGAAGAATGAAGTACTAAATGTATAGAATTTGACCTGTGTGTGTGTGTGTGTGTGTGTGTGTGTGTGTGTGTGTGTGTGTGTGTGTGTGTAACAGCAACAGAAAGTCATGCTACACATAAACATTAGGGCGAAATGTAACTTTGTTTTGACAGATTGTATCAAAGTGCTAAAGTTGAATTCCTCACAAGTACAAATGAGGAGACGACAAAATATTAGTAAATTTCAATACGGGCCTTTATAATTAGGTGTATTTGTCAATACAGTATAATAAATCGGGGTCCGTGAGTGCACTGTTGCATATTCTGAACCAAAGTTTCTACATTGCTGTGTAGTTCCGCTTTGAGCAGAAGACAAGATAATGTGATTTTCTTCTATTTTTTTTTTTTTATTTTTTTTTATAGTTTTTTTTTTTTTTTTTTTTTAATTTTTATGTTGCTAATAAGGAATGTACGTGTACGAGAAAAATGAGATATTGAAAGCGGATTTTATTTTTCATCCCGTTCTCTTCAAATGAACCATTTAATAAAGAAGCGCACGATATTTCCCTTAGACGTGTACACCTGTCTTTCCGAATACGGAGTTGAGGAGCAGATGAAAATGTTGATTTTAGCGGAAAAACATCGTCTTTATGCTTAAATTTCATTTTTAACTTGCACTCTCTCTCTCTTTCTCCCTCTCTCTGGTGTGTGTGTGTTTGTGTGTGTGTGTTTGTGTGTGTGTGTGTGTGTGTGTGTGTGTGTGTGTGTGTGTGTGTGTGTGTGTGTGTTTCTGTCATTTGGTGTATGTCTGTCCATCCATGTTCAATTTACATAGGTCCCCATACTGGACCATCATATTTAATTTTCAAAGGGGTGCCATAGTGGCCCCAATGTTAAAGTTGCATAGGGTGATCTGCTTATACAAGCGTAATGTCAAGTTCCTATAGATCCCATACCGACCCAAACTCTAATGTTAAGTTTCATAGACCCTATACCAAACCATCCATATTAATTAACCTACACCAATACAATGCCCAAACGTAATGTGTCATTGCCTTAGGGTGCTATAGGGACATTTGTAATGTTAAAATCTCATAGGGGTCCATGCCGTCCCAAATGCAATTTTAAATTCTTCTTGTACTTCCCATGCAATAACTACAACTATCAGTATACCATTACTCTTAACCGTCTCACAGCTTTACTCTCTGTGTGTGTATGTGTGTGTGTGTATGTGTTTTTGCAGAAAATATTACTGACAGATAATGAAATGAATATCATATTTCTTGTGGCTAGCTTAATGAACACTATCTTTCACTGTAAGTTTTATCCGTCCACTTCCCAGTCTCGACAGGGAACCTATCATTGCCTTTTCTAAGCTTTACTAACGTTGTGCTGAAGTTATTAGGCATTGAAAGGTATATTTTTCACGTCCTAAATTTGTTTCAAATATTCTGTTATTTGTATATTCTGATCTTTGGTCGTAACTCCACAGTCTTTGTTAACAAAAGAGAACAGAACTTTATTTACTTCAGGCCACAAGCAAGGACAACAAAACATCACCTAGCCGGAATTTGCAGCCGTGGAGAAATTTGTACCTCATTCAACAATCCCAAAGTGAGATCGCGAAAATAAATCCCGTAAATCAATTGCCAGCTTAATTATTAAACTTCATAATTGCTATAATATTTCTAGTCAAACGTAACATCCCTTTTTGGAAACAAAATCGCCAAGTTTTACGTCGCGAAATAAACCTGCTATATGGTACTTATTCATATACAATGCTGTACACATTGACATGAAATACTTCTATATGTTATAATATCAGCAAATACACGTTACTTTATTCTTTTTCTCTCGTTTTTTAATTTTAATTTTTTTGTTTGGAGTTGGGGTGGGGGGTTGTAATCAGTGGGATATAGATAGAACTCTAAGTGCCACAAGCTGTGTTTGCAAAAGGGAAACGGAAAGGATAATTTCTGCACATGCACGTATCCCTATGGTACTTCATAGATACGTGTCACTTAGAAAGAACAAAACAATCCGTTTAGATACTGAAGGACTTCTTGTAGGTACGAAAATGAATTCGTACGATTCTAAACACTTCAAAAGCGTTGTCGAGTTTTGGGAGTATATCGACCATACATGGGAAGAGATTAGTCGCGACTAAAATTAGTCTGGCAACGAACCAAGTATCAATCTGTATGTAAAAGACACCTAATCAAATCTGACTAAATGAATCTCCTCAAAGTCTCACAATGCATGTCTTAGATATATGCACTTAAGGTATTGTATTATCTCTATTTTAGTTTAGCTAAATAAGATGCGACTGCATTTATGCTTGACAACCAGTAATGCCTTACGTTTCATTATTTCAGCTATAACAATCGTGTAGTGAATAGCTAAGTCTTAATTTGACAACCAATTTGACTATAGATATTGCTCTATGTAATGAGTCATAGTGCTATAAGGACAATAATTTACTCGTAAACAACCGTGACTTATATCTCGTCTTCTGCTTCTTGTTTCTACTGGACTACTACTACTACTACTACTACTGCTAATAATAATAATAATAATAATGCCAGATATTACCAATATTAAGCAAGCAAAAAACTAATGAAATTAAAAATGCCACAATTTACGCATTTACATTGATACATATAAAAGCAACCCAAAAAAAATGATTTACCCCCTGAATTGAGCTTTCTCTAGGTCCAGCTTCTGTCAAGACGTATTAGTTCCCATTTCGTGTGCGTAATACTGCCAATAATATATTAAAAGTGCCACTAAAGACAACCAACAAACTGTCAAGATGTAGCAGAGAAGTTGCGTCCACTTGCAGAATAGTCCGCCAAAGGCCTTTCAAACGTGTTTTCTTGACGTGCAACTCTCATTTGACGGGTTGCACTTAAAACAAAATATTATCCGCTCACAAACCTGGTCTGAATTCTAATATTCCGTTCGACACAATAAGCAAGATAAACAGTGACTGAGGTAATAAGAGTTGATCTGAAACCACAGTTAATTTTTGTCACTAGTCCAGGTACACCTGTCAGGGACATGGAGTTATACCTTTAAATAGATTGTGCATCTGGTTAACTGTTTTATATTGATCCAGTGTGGATAGTTACAAGATCTCATTTTATTCTCCCTATATCATCCAGTGAATTCAATATGTTATGAGCCAAAACATTATTTATTCCTGTGGTATTCAAAATTATATGTTTGTCCCCTCTACCTTTAATTTTCAGGTTAAAAATACTTGGACACATGTGAAAGGTAACAAAAGCAGTTTCTTTTTTTTTTTCTTTTTTTTTTTTTTTAGATATCTCGCTCTCTGCAAATATGAGATTCATTTCGAGAAACTAATATTCAAGTACTTTTACAACTATTTCAGTATAAAGTTGTACGTTTGCAACATTACAGGCGAGAAAGTAAGAACACCCTTCATGAAAAAATAACACAAGAATTTCATTGCATGAAATGTGCAAACATATTAATCATCAGTCTTCATTATTTGTTAGTGAGCTACTGAGTTGGTTAAGCAGGACACATAACAGTGTTGATTATGGAAGAGAAAGAAAAGAAAATCACAACAAAAACACACGTCTTTGTGCTATTAATTCATATATAGATTAACAAATTCTATGTTGGGGTTGGTACCCAGATAAGCAAATATAAGTTGAGGGGTTGCATTATTCATCTTTTGCGAGGTTCTAACGAGTAAAAGACAAATGATATAACCCCGAGACTGCGATTTCCTTGTCACAATGCCAATCCGTACATTGATTATTTTTCTCACCTGATTGTTTGTCAAAGAAGATATGAAGAAAACAATAAAACTTAATACTTTATCAATTTTATTTCCTTACACCCTTGACTTGCTTTATTTGCCGACACTGATGTCGTATTTAGCATTATGATGTCATTAAAATACTTAACACTATTATGACGCCATAATACCGTCAGGTGTCGACCCGAAACAACCGACCTGAGATAAGCAGAACGAGATGAAAAAAAGACGTAACGATCGCAAGACCACTATATTTCTCAGTCACATGGGTGAGGACGATTAATCTCTCAATCTCTTTCTATTCAGTACTAGCGGAGAGGTACGTGCGTGTGTGTCATTTTTGTGATTGTATTTGTATGCCACAAATATACCTCTGTTTGAACAGAAGACGAACTTCTCAGCAGAATTTTAGATTGCTATTTCAAATACCACACCGATATTATTATTATTAAGCATTACAAAATAGACATACAAAATGAAGAATGAAGTACTAAATGTATAGAATTTGACCTGTGTGTGTGTGTGTGTGTGTGTGTGTGTGTGTGTGTGTGTGTGTGTGTGTGTGTGTGTAACAGCAACAGTAAGTCATGCTACACATAAACATTAGGGCGAAATGTAACTTTGTTTTGACAGATTGTATCAAAGTGCTAAAGTTGAATTCCTCACAAGTACAAATGAGGAGACGACAAAATATTAGTAAATTTCAATACGGGTCTTTATAATTAGGTGTATTTGTCAATACAGTATAATAAATCGGGGTCCGTGAGTGCACTGTTGCATATTCTGAACCAAAGTTTCTACATTGCTGTGTAGTTCCGCTTTGAGCAGAAGACAAGATAATGTGATTTTCTTCTATTTTTTTTTTTTATTTTTTTTTATAGTTTTTTTTTTTTTTTTTTTCATTTTTATGTTGCTAATAAGGAATGTACATGTACGAGAAAAATGAGATATGAAAGCGGATTTTATTTTTCATCCCGTTCTCTTCAAATGAACCATTTAATAAAGAAGCGCACGATATTTCCCTTAGACGTGTACACCTGTCTTTCGGAATATGGAGTTGAGGAGCAGATGAAAATGTTGATTTTAGCGGAAAAACATCGTCTTTATGCTTAAATTTCATTTTTAACTTGCTCTCTCTCTCTCTTTCTCCCTCTCTCTGGTGTGTGTGCGTTTGTGTGTGTGTGTGTGTGTGTGTGTGTGTGTGTGTGTGTGTGTTTCTGTCATTTGGTGTATGTCTGTCCATCCATGTTCAATTTACATAGGTCCCCATACTGGACCATCATATTTAATTTTCAAAGGGGTGCCATAGTGGCCCCAATGTTAAAGTTGCATAGGGTGATCTGCTTATACAAGCGTAATGTCAAGTTCCTATAGATCCCATACCGACCCAAACTCTAATGTTAAGTTTCATAGACCCTATACTAAACCATCCATATTAATTAACCTACACCCATACAATGTCCAAACGTAATGTGTCATTGCCTTAGGGTGCTATAGGGACATTTGTAATGTTAAAATCTCATAGGGGTCCATGCCGTCCCAAATGCAATTTTAAATTCTTCTTGTACTTCCCATGCAATAACTACAACTATCAGTATACCATTACTCTTAACCGTCTCACAGCTTTACTCTCTGTGTGTGTATGTGTGTGTGTGTATGTGTTTTTGCAGAAAATATTACTGACAGATAATGAAATGAATATCATATTTCTTGTGGCTAGCTTCATGAACACTATCTTTCACTGTAAGCTTTATCCGTCCACTTCCCAGTCTCGACAGGGAACCTATCATTGCCTTTTCTAAGCTTTACTAACGTTGTGCTGAAGTTATTAGGCATTGAAAGGTATATTTTTCACGTCCTAAATTTGTTTCAAATATTCTGTTATTTGTATATTCTGATCTTTGGTCGTAACTCCACAGTCTTTGTTAACAAAAGAGAACAGAACTTTATTTACTTCAGGCCACAAGCAAGGACAACAAAACATCACCTAGCCGGAATTTGCAGCCGTGGAGAAATTTGTACCTCATTCAACAATCCCAAAGTGAGATCGCGAAAATAAATCCCGTAAATCAATTGCCAGCTTAATTATTAAACTTCATAATTGCTATAATATTTCTAGTCAAACGTAACATCCCTTTTTGGAAACAAAATCGCCAAGTTTTACGTCGCGAAATAAACCTGCTATATGGTACTTATTCATATACAATGCTGTACACATTGACATGAAATACTTCTATATGTTATAATATCAGCAAATACATGTTACTTTATTCTTTTTCTCTCGTTTTTTAATTTTAATTTTTTTGTTTGGAGTTGGGGTGGGGGGTTGTAATCAGTGGGATATAGATAGAACTCTAAGTGCCACAAGCTGTGTTTGCAAAAGGGAAACGGAAAGGATAATTTCTGCACATGCACGTATCCCTATGGTACTTCATAGATACGTGTCACTTAGAAAGAACAAAACAATCCGTTTAGATACTGAAGGACTTCTTGTAGGTACGAAAATGAATTCGTACGATTCTAAACACTTCAAAAGCGTTGTCGAGTTTTGGGAGTATATCGACCATACATGGGAAGAGATTAGTCGCGACTAAAATTAGTCTGGCAACGAACCAAGTATCAATCTGTATGTAAACGACACCTAATCAAATCTGACTAAATGAATCTCCTCAAAGTCTCACAATGCATGTCTTAGATATATGCACTTAAGGTATTGTATTATCTCTATTTTAGTTTAGCTAAATAAGATGCGACTGCATTTATGCCTGACAACCAGTAATGCCTTACGTTTCATTATTTCAGCTATAACAATCGTGTAGTGAATAGCTAAGTCTTAATTTGACAACCAATTTGACTATAGATATTGCTCTATGTAATGAGTCATAGTGCTATAAGGACAATAATTTACTCGTAAACAACCGTGACTTATATCTCGTCTTCTGCTTCTTGTTTCTACTGGACTACTACTACTACTACTACTACTACTACTGCTAATAATAATAATAATAATAATGCCAGATATTACCAATATTAAGCAAGCAAAAAACTAATGAAATTAAAAATGCCACAATTTACGCATTTACATTGATACATATAAAAGCAACCCAAAAAAAATGATTTACCCCCTGAATTGAGCTTTCTCTAGGTCCAGCTTCTGTCAAGACGTATTAGTTCCCATTTCGTGTGCGTAATACTGCCAATAATATATTAAAAGTGCCACTAAAGACAACCAACAAACTGTCAAGATGTAGCAGAGAAGTTGCGTCCACTTGCAGAATAGTCCGCCAAAGGCCTTTCAAACGTGTTTTCTTGACGTGCAACTCCCATTTGACGGGTTGCACTTAAAACAAAATATTATCCGCTCACAAACCTGGTCTGAATTCTAATATTCCGTTCGACACAATAAGCAAGATAAACAGTGACTGAGGTAATAAGAGTTGATCTGAAACCACAGTTAATTTTTGTCACTAGTCCAGGTACACCTGTCAGGGACATGGAGTTATACCTTTAAATAGATTGTGCATCTGGTTAACTGTTTTATATTGATCCAGTGTGGATAGTTACAAGATCTCATTTTATCCTCCCTATATCATCCAGTGAATTCAATATGTTATGAGCCAAAACATTATTTATTCCTGTGGTATTCAAAATTATATGTTTGTCCCCTCTACCTTTAATTTTCAGGTTAAAAATACTTGGACACATGTGAAAGGTAACAAAAGCAGTTTCTTTTTTTTTTCTTTTTTTTTTTTTTTAGATATCTCGCTCTCTGCAAATATGAGATTCATTTCGAGAAACTAATATTCAAGTACTTTTACAACTATTTCAGTATAAAGTTGTACGTTTGCAACATTACAGGCGAGAAAGTAAGAACACCCTTCATGAAAAAATAACACAAGAATTTCATTGCATGAAATGTGCAAACATATTAATCATCAGTCTTCATTATTTGTTAGTGAGCTACTGAGTTGGTTAAGCAGGACACATAACAGTGTTGATTATGGAAGAGAAAGAAAAGAAAATCACAACAAAAACACACGTCTTTGTGCTATTAATTCATATATAGATTAACAAATTCTATGTTGGGGTTGGTACCCAGATAAGCAAATATAAGTTGAGGGGTTGCATTATTCATCTTTTGCGAGGTTCTAACGAGTAAAAGACAAATGATATAACCCCGAGACTGCGATTTCCTTGTCACAATGCCAATCCGTACATTGATTATTTTTCTCACCTGATTGTTTGTCAAAGAAGATATGAAGAAAACAATAAAACTTAATACTTTATCAATTTTATTTCCTTACACCCTTGACTTGCTTTATTTGCCGACACTGATGTCGTATTTAGCATTATGATGTCATTAAAATACTTAACACTATTATGACGCCATGATACCGTCAGGTGTCGACCCGAAACAACCGACCTGAGATAAGCAGAACGAGATGAAAAAAAGACGTAACGATCGCAAGACCACTATATTTCTCAGTCACATGGGTGAGGACGATTAATCTCTCAAACTCTTTCAATTCAGTACTACCGGAGAGATTCGTGAGTGTGTGTCATTGTGATTGTATTTGTATGCCACAAATATACCTCTGTTTGAACAGAAGACGAACTTCTCAGCAGAATTTTAGATTGCTATTTCAAATACCACACCGATATTATTATTATTAAGCATTACAAAATAGACATACAAAATGAAGAATGAAGTACTAAATGTATAGAATTTGACCTGTGTGTGTGTGTGTGTGTGTGTGTGTGTGTGTGTGTGTGTGTAACAGCAACAGTAAGTCATGCTACACATAAACATTAGAAGCGAAATCTAACTCTGTTTTGACAAATTGTATCAACATGCTAAAGTCGAATTCCTCACAAGTACAAATGTGCAGACGAAAAAAATACTAGTAACTTTCAATACGGGTCATTATAATTAGGTGTATTTGTCAATACAGTATAATAAATCGGGGTCCGTGAGTGAACTGTTGCATATTCTGAACCAAAGTTTCTACATTGCTGTGTAGTTCCGCTTTGAGCAGAAGACAAGATTATGTGATTTTCTTCTCTTTGATTTTATTTTTTTATTTTATAAAAAAAAAAATTTCTTCATTTTTTTGTTACTAATACGGAATGTACGTGTACAAGAAAAAAGATATATGAAAGCGGATTTTATTTTTCATTTTGTTCTCTTAAAATGAACCATTTAATATAAAAGCGCACGATATTTCCCTTAGACGTGTACACCTGTCTTTCGGAATACGGAGTTGGTTGAGATGAGCAGATGAAACTGTTGATTTTTAGCGGAAAAGCATTGTCTTTATGCTTACCTTTCATTTTTAATTTGCTCTCTCTCTCTCTCTCTCTCTCTCTCTCTCTCTCTCTCTCTCTGGTGTTATGTGTGTGTGTTTCTGTCATTTAGTGTATGTCTGTCCATCCATGTTCAATTTACATAGGTCCCCATACTGGACCATCATATTTAATTTTCAATGGGGTGCCATGGTGACCCCAATGTTAAAGTTGCATAGGGTGATATGCTGAAGCAAACGTAATGTCAAGTTCCTATAGATCTCATACCGACCCAAACTCTAATGTTAAGTTTCATAGACCCTATACCAAACCATCCACGTTAAATTAACGTAGATCCAAACAATGCCCAAACATAATGTTACTTTGCCTTAGGGTGCTATAGTAACATTTGTAATGTTAAAATCTCATAGGGGTCCATGCCGTCCCAAATGCAATTTTAAATTCTTCTTGTACATCCCATGCGATAACAACAACTATCAGTATACTATTACTCTTAACCGTCTCACAGCTTTACTCTGTGTGTGTGTTTGTGTGTTTGCAGAAAATATTACTGACAGATAATGAAATGAATATCATATTTCTTGTGGCTGGCTTAATGAACACTATCTTTCACTGTAAGCTTTATCATTGCCTTTTCTAAGCTTTACTAACGTTGTGCTGAAGTTATTAGGCATTGAAAGGTATATTTTTCACGTCCTAAATTTGTTTCAAATATTCTGTTATTGGTATATTCTGCTCTTTGGTCGTAACTCCACAGTCTTTGTTAACAAAAGAGAACAGAACTTTATTTACTTCAGGCCACAAGCAAGGACAACAAAACATCACCTAGCCGGAATTTGCAGCCGTGGAGAAATTTGTACCCGATTCAACAATCCCAAAGTGAGATCGCGAAAATAAATTCCGTAAATCAATTGCCAGCTTAATTATTAAACTTCATAATTGCTAAAATATTTCTAGTCAAACCTAACATCCCTTTTTGGAAACAAAATCGCCAAGTTTTACGTCGCGAAATAAACCTGCTATATGGTACTTATTCAAATACAAATGCTGTACACATCGGCATGAAATACTTCTATATGTTATAATATCAGCAAATACACGTTACTTTATTCTTTTTCTCTCGTTTTTTTTTAATTTAATTTTTTTTTTTTTTGTTTGGAGTTGGGGTGGGGGGTTGTAATCAATGGGATATAGATAGAATCAACAGTGCCACAAGCTGTGTTTGCAAAAGGGAAACGGAAAGGATAATTTCTGCACATGCACGTATCCCTATGGTACTTCATAGATTTGCTCCCCCTGCATACTATTTACTAATTGACTGTGTGATGGACTATTTATTTATTTATTTCATATGCCAGAAATTACATTTTCAAGTAGCGGTGTGAGAGCGTGAGTACGTCATAAATTAGTAATACTTGTTCCATAAATACATAATACATAATCCAGTGCATTGTAATCTGGTCTGTTTTGTTTTGAAACTGTGAGTTTACTAAGGAGTATGTCACTGAGTTATAATGAGATAATAAATATTGTTTACAGGCCAGGGAGGGGGTCATCTTCTGAGATACTCATTTAGATACGAGCAATCGTGAAATTTCGCGTCTGCTAAATCCTTTAATTTTTCAGAGTTTGTTAACTATCTATCCATATATCAATTAATTAATCAATCAATCAAAATATGAAAAGGTTCCATCTTAAAATGTACATTTTAAAGTACATTTTTCTGTCAACTGAGCATGTCACATTAAGGAAGAAAATAATAATAATAATACCACTCGAAAGAAAGGCTACACATTGATTAGAGGCCACCGTTTCGTGCGTCAAGGTCGCGCATTTTTTGTTTTCATTTTAAATATTTTTTTATCATTCCACCACCTCACCTGAAGCCGCCCACCTTAAAAAGCCATATTTTCGTAGTATAAGAGTTGTTTTTGAAGAGGGGCATGTCTGTAAAATATATTACCAATGCTAAGCAAGCATAATAAATAATGGAATTGAAACTGCCAGAATATAATAAAATTACTTGATGAAATCAAGGACTATACTATAAATATACATTACCTCCCAAGCTCGGCTTTCACACGTTCAAGTTTTTGTCAAAACGTAGCAAAGATGGTGTGTCCCTCCTCATTAAAACCAATGTCTTCTGGTGGTCAATTTTCATCATTTTTTCTTAAACAAATAACTGGAAAAAAATACTATCTTTCACAATCTCGATCCGTTCATAAAACTATCCTGTAATCATGTCGAAGTCATTCTAATTTAATCGACCCTATTACACCATGTACGACCTTAACGATTAAGAATATAGAAGCAAACCTATACAAGTTTTGGAACGCCGGCAAAGCAGAATTTTAATCCTTTCCGAAGTTACTACTAGCAAAAACTTAGATTTTTTACGTATAAATTTCCGTTTATTCTAAAGACTATGCACATTCGGTGAAACTAACTTTCTCTCAGTGTTGCGTCTGTATCCTCCAACTTTAGGTTGTACATGGTGAAAGCAAATTTGAACAAACAGTTATACATAAAAATCGAAATAATAAAAATAGTTTTGTCTATTACGTACCTAATATATATACTTAGGACGACTATTTATTGGGACACCCGTATGCAGGTTTCAATAGAGACAAGATGTAATCGATATTAGTGTGGATTTAGTCCTACAAACAGATAGGCATTATGTGTAGTACCAAATTATTTGCAATAATTATATTTGCTTAATTTTATATACTTCTTAAAGACAATTTGATATTTCTTTGAATTTGAAGACTGCTTCTCTTAAACAAGAGGCATCAGGGGTTTGATATCGCTCACCTTGGTAGCTGACATATATGTCAGTTTGTGAATGCACATTCACAAATATTGAAACTGTAGAGGGGAAAGAAAAGTTTTGAGCACATAGATGCTACATCGTCTATTATGTGGGTATGACATATCTTAATTCCTAGACCATATAGCAAAAACTGGTAAGGGCCCAATTCCAAAACAGCTTCCCAAAGTTTCAAGCTAATCATACTTTTTAGTCAGGGGAAGAAACAACTTACAGACAGAAAACTAACACTAAACATAGAAGCCTAGAGAAAACCTGGACTAATACATGTTTGAATAACAAAAGATAGTTAAATAATTTGAAAAAAGAAACAAATGGAAAACGATTTCGAAATAATTCAACTACATGTCTATTATGTGTTGTTATCAGATTAGCAAACTTTTATAGCAATAAAAGATGGGATAATCTGTGGAATTATATGTTAATTGTACGGAGAACCAACTTGTTTTGACCTGCTTACAGGCTGAAGACAAAGGATGGAAATCATGCGTTGCAAAATCAATGACATTGTAGACCAGATGGACTCCTATCAAAATTATTTTCTCTATATAGTACCTATATATGTTTGTTAGTACTGAACTTTCCAGTGTATAAAAATCATAATAAAGCATATGTTAATCTGATGTATCTTCAAACATAAACTCAAGGTGAAGTTTCTGTCATAGGTTAACCGGCATTTTTTTGAAATGCTGAACCGTAAACAAAACAATGTGTTATGCGTCACAGATTTCACTTCCTGGCATTCATGAATTCCAGATTTCTCACTGTGCACTGTCGTCAAAATACACACAGACAATCACACCGTGATGCTCATATTCTAAATCAATACAAAAAATGCCTAAATCTAAGCCAAGGATGACCACCAAAGAAAGAGAGGGAAAATTGCCTTAAAAATAGACTGCGACTACATTAATGGATACTGACCCAGGAGTAATAATTGTGACCAGAGTCCTATCAGGCCAACTTATTTATGCCCAATTTTAGTCAAACTCTTATATTTGCAACACCTATTTCAACTTTACTCACGATGTCTTTTAGATTTTCATGGCCAACTGTAAGAAAGTGTGTAGTATTGGTGTTCGGCAGGGTGCAGTTTTTTAACCCAATGCTTTCGAGACCCCAGAACTAAAATTTGCTATATATTCCTTATGTACAAGAATTTTTCAATGCAGTAAAAACCCAGTTATAATACAAGATAATTTATATCTGTAAATATGTTTGAAATAGAACAAATTTGATAAATTAAATTTTTACAGACATTTTTTAAAAAATTAAATATAGAAAATTAAATGTAAACGTAAAATTTAATTTTCATACAAATGTTACAAATGAAACTCTCAAATTTTAGACAGCAGAGTTGACCAATGTTGGGTATTTAAGACAAGTGGTAGCTTAGGTCTGTGCAACGTACAACATTTTGTTAAGGGGTAGAAAAACAAGATAGCTCACAGGGATTTTTGTACACTATAAAGAAACAATGACAAATGTTATGTGCCATATTTGTTGTGTCAGGTACTCAACCAGTTGTTACTATAAATAAGAGCATACTCAGATTTCCCATTTTGATGGGACCAGTACCGTGTTTTAAATGCGTTTCAATGTCAATAGCGACAAAAGGCGACAATGTAATAGGAAAATACAGCTCCAGGGAGGTTTTACCTCACTGAACAGTGGTGCTGGTCTCTCTCATGAAGACCTAAGCCATGTCTGTGAGGTACTATATATCAATGTAGTAGTATGAACTAATCCTGGTAACTTTTGGCGCGTATATTGGACATGTCCTACCGAGACCTTGATATCACCACCTGACTAGTGGAGAGCTTCCAAGTTAATCCAAGTCGTCCACCTAGTTCCAAATACTAGGCCAGACCTGAAAAGGGATAACATGTGTATTTTTAATCTCGTAGATCAGTAAGATGTTGGTAAATGAAGTGAAAATGTGCTCGATATAGAGATGTCCAAATGACATTAAGTGTGCAAGCAGGTGCAAAAACATTAAACAATACATAGTGACACTCAGAAATGTAAGCAATGGACATGTAATAAATTGACTATTCATCCCCCAAAATATATCACTTTTTCAGAAGTATATTTATCAGAGTATTTTCAGTCATTTGCAGGCTAAATAACTAATTAGTACATAAGAGTTTACAATAAAGTTCAGTGGCAAAGTACTAAATTAAAAGATATTACCACAAGTAAGCAAATGCATGATGGAAATAACATTTGAGGATATTTCAAGCGCATACAGTCAATTATGTGCCTGATAGATCAACTATAAGTACAAATAGATCCTATGCTATCAACTAAATGTGAAATTCTGATCCCCCAAAACTATAAACCAGAATGGACATTTGCACATGTGGGACATGTACCACGTACGTATTTAGATCAGTTGGGGATATTTTAAGTGCATACAGTCAATTATGTGCCTGACAGATCAGCTATTTGTACAATTTCATCCTATATAGTGTACTGAATGTGAAATTCTGATCTCAAACATTCTAATGTACATTTGCTCATGTGGGATATGTGATCAAGTTAAGATCAATTGTACATAGTTAATTCAAATGATCTGTTCGAATATTTCTAATTTAATTTGAGTGTGTCAGTAACAATTATTAGTAGCAATAAATAATATTTAAAGTAAAATGGTTCATAAGTGATGTGATCTCAGCTTATGCTACAATGCCGCACTCTATCAATCAATGTCACAACCAAAATTAACAAAAAAAAGGAATGCATTTTGTGTTAGACTTACTTCATTTTTGCTGTTTTCCTGCATCCAAGGTAATAAGACCAGGGTAAGTACATTTGATTCCTATGACCTATATTTCTTGTCACATTTTTCATTCTATGACAGTTTAGTAGACAGTCTGAGTAGACTCTACTATAGACTTTTCATTCTATGACAGTTTAGTAGACAGTCTGAGCAGACTCTACTATAGAGTTTTCATTCTATGACAGTTTAGTAGACACTCTGAGTAGACTCTACTATAGAGTTTTCATTCTATGACAGTTTATAGACAGTCTGAGTAGACTCTACTATAGAGTTTTCATCTCGATCCTTTCATTAAACAGCACAAAACACTGTGTTTATAAATAATTACTGAAAGCCATACAAGCAGATGTGTTACTCATATAATCACGCCATCACAAATACATATATGAACTACTTGGACCCATAATAGTGTAAATTATCTAAAGGCACAATATCAACTAAAAAGATGTCTTCATGTGTTTTGAATAAATGCCTTGTTCTGACTTTCAATGATATTTTCTCTGACAGAATTTGAAACTCATGTACCATTTGAACTTTAATATGATGTAGCAATACATGCATGATGTTAATAATGAGCATCAGCCCCACAGAAACTATAATATGAATATATTTGCATTTAATTGTTAATTGTATAGCTCTATCTTTAATGTCAGAATACATCAAATGTCAAAATGTCATGTCTCTATCGCAATTAATATATATGCCATTTCAATTTAAAGTTTTAACGTTACCATACTGACAGTACCTACATTTCTTTGTCAGTACTTTCTAGTGTTTCCAAATCCTATTCAAGCATATGTTGATCCAACGTATCTTCAAAGATGAACGAACGGTGAAGTTCTTGTCATAGGTTATCCAGCATTTCTTGAGACGCTGAGCCGTAAGCAAAACAACGTGCCATGGGTCACATATTTCAGTTCCGGGCGTGCATGAATGCCTCATTACTCACTGTGTACTGTCGCCAAAATAGACACAGACAATCACACCATGATGCTCATGTTCTATAAATACAAATATTCCTTTAAATCGATACCAAGAATGTCTAAATATAAGCCAAGGATCACCACCAAAAAGAGAGGAAAAAATACTCTAAAAATAGCTATATTAGGCTCAGTATTAGACGGTTTAGACCTATATATTGTTTATTTAAACACATGTAATTTTATACACGGCAACTACGTTTAATGTTTTCAAAGTGTAACAATAACTAAAAACATATATTTACATATCCAAGTCAGTGTATAAAATTAAAACACGAAAATGCATAAAGCTTAAATGACTCCGTACACAAATAAATCACAAATTAAAATCACCAAAGCGGCAGATAAACAAGTAAGTCTATAACATTTTCGATCTATTTGCGTCACATTTAATCTATGTAGACGCTCTGGCGTTCTAATCTCTGTCGAACTGATTTGCCCTAACCTCACTGGGAATGTCATTTCCTCAGTCTTTTCTATCTGTACAATACTACTACTACTACTCTCGTGGGTTCGTCGTATTTCTTCCTCTATTTCGGTTTCTTAAGTAGGCTCTAATTCCACTTTCACTTCTGGCTTTTCTCTAACTGATTCTAAGTTAAATTCTTTTCTTTGCCCAGGCACACACAATGTCTTTGGCATAATTAGCCACCTCTTGTATCCAGCATCCAACCAAGACCTTTCCAGTCACGTATATCTTTCCTGTCGTAAATTTGTTGGTGTAACCAACTAGCTATACTCATCTCTTGGTTAGTATGAAGAGGGGATAAAATACGACTAATTTCGTCTTCACAATGATATATACAACTCGTCTTCATCACTATTCTCAACACTTTTAACACGACTAGTTTTTCCGTGTGCAGATACATTTTTAATGGTCATGACTTGGCTGCATGTACTGTTCATAAATTGTCCACAACAAATATGATGGCAAACGAAATCCAAGAAAAGTAGTCACACACACACACACACACACACACATGTCGTCCGGAATTCAATGGAATCGTGTCGTCTTGTGGAATCAGTTATTTTAACAGTAGCTGATAATCCACTAAGTTTTTAACACCGTCATTGACTTCCTTCCACGGAATTTAGTGCAACACCGATGACAAAAGTCGTGGCATGGTAAGCTTTATATCCACGCAGTGTTTGTGTTTGTCATAGTGTTTCTCGAGAATCAGTCTTCTTATACTGTGGAAATAGCAATAGCTTAAAAATCGAGAAATGATTCTGAGTTTGTGTTTCACTTGAATCTTGACAAACTCTCTGTAAATACGTTCTCGCAGCTCCAAGGTAGATTCTGATAGTGCTCTTCAAAACTAGTCCTTCACATTTTTTTTTTTTGTTGTTGAGGAAATAGTCATACTTTTGCCAAACAGAATTTGCTGGTAAATTATATCGAAGAAGTTTTCCAGTGAGTAACTCACCACACATCACACGTAGTGAAGAGGTGTTGTCTTGAGGTGATACTTCTTTTAAAAGTTTTTTTGTGTAATTCCAACATGGTAGGTAGAAGTCGCATCATCGAAACTCTTCTTAGTTGTTGGTAGTTGATCAATGTCTGACCATTTGAACACTTTCAAAATAATCAACCCTTTTATGACATTCAGATATCAATGATTTAAAAGTCTATGTTGTTTCGGATGCAATTGGTCTTTGCGTTTCAGAGGAATCTTGACAACTCTCTGTAAATTCGTTCTCGCAGCTCAGGAGGTAAACTACGACTCCTCTCCTCTTTTAAAGTATCCAGCATAAGGATCATATTCTGAACCAGCCAAAGGAAGATAGTGACAGCACGGAGACCATCTGGAATGCTCCAGGTAAGCTGTATCTGTATACTCCCATTCGTGAAGTGTCACACCTCAGCCTTCTCCCAAGTAGACAAATCCTGCTCTGGCTAAAGATTTAGGACTGGTTTATTCCATATATTTTCCCTTTGAAAGCGGGGAATCGACTAGCAAAATGACAATAGCCAGACAAAGCTAAGAGAAACATGTAGTCCTTTTTCTTTGATTCGTGCTTCTCGACAAACTGGTGGTATCCAAAGCGGTTATGAGTACGTGGATGACATCCATATGTTGGTACACGAACAGCATCAGTTTTGTTAGTAAAGCAGAAAGGTCGTGTTGCGTCGCTTTCAATAGTAGAGGAGCAGCAAGGTTGTGCTGCATAGCTGATGTCGCAGGGTACGGCATCACCCTGGTCGCAAGGCATAGCATCGCACTCGACTTCATTGAACTAGGAGTCCACAGTGGGTCCCTCACTCAGTTGATGTGACGAATTTATCATTATCGGTGAAAGTTTGTACTCAAAATTGAACTTGGACTAGGTTTTTCGATTACTCTGTTGCTGTGTCGAATTCGTCTTTCTATGTCGGCGTTTGTATTCGCAATGATCTTTCTGTCTTGGAACTCTGTCAGTTTTTATACTGGAGATCGCCATGTCCGTAATGTAACGTGGTGTGGTCTGGAAGTCGCACTCTCGTTTCTGGCAGACAATCTGATGTACTTTTTCTAAGGGTCGACTGACGATTTGGTGTTCTTACAAACGAACAATTGTGTGAGGATCCAATGTTTTCATGCGAAAGTCTTGATCTGGTCCTGGCTTTAAGGCTTCTTTAACACATCAAAAGTTGACACCTTGACTCGAACGATAGATCCATGTCAGTCCTTTTACTTTGCATTTGGTATGTACTTGTCCTTGTCGGTCTCTGTATTGGTGTCCGTAATGTTTGGGTCCACTACTAGCAAAACTCAAAGTAGAGTCTTCGGGATATTCATCCATCCATGCTCCTAAATGTTCGTCTTCAAAGTGTGGGTGATAGCTACCAGGGAGATAAATGTACGTACAACTATCGGTGTCAAATTCAAAACGACTCGATCTTCTAAAGGTTGCAAGACAGAATACAATTTTAAACTGGCATTGGCTGTCACGTATGCTGCAAAGATGACATTTCCAAACTCATGGGGGGGGGGGCAAACTCTGCGACTTCTTCGTAATTCACCAAGATTAAATCTTCACGTATGCTTTCCACGTGTTTAATGAGGTTTCCTTTATCGTTGAAAGCATCGACTTGTATCTAATTGTCCCCACAATTTTCCAATTTTCCCCACAAAAGATCGTCTTCCCTCGTTCTTTTCCACGTGTTCCGAAATAATGCCTTCTAATGATCGGTACCGTTCTTTGAGTGTCTCTTTGTCTTCTGGAGTCAGACACCAAGAAGAATAGCCGCCAGCTTCTTGCTTCAATTTTAGAAATTCGTTGACGTAGCCGGAAAAATCCCTTCACTGGCACCATCTTGTTGGTATTGCTCTATGGTAGGAAAGTGCCACATTTCACACACTTTTAATAGTTGGTATCCACGATCGAGAGCAATTAAGCATTTACCAACGTTTCTGTCAAAGCACCTTCTTGGTCTTCGTGGCAACATGGCTGGTCTTGATTACACGTTTCAGCACAAATATGACATAAAGGAAACATCAGGCAATGATGAGATAAAACAGGATAGTACAAGTTATGTCGGTGGTAGCACTTGACATTTGATCAAACATTCGTTTTAGCAAATGTGTTCAACTTCGATGTATTATGTTAACATTTCAAGTTGACCGGTTGGGAATCGAGTATGTTTACATACCCAAGGATACAATGAATATACGTTGATGTATCTGATTTGCTCTACTTGAGATTCGTCCACGTTGTACAACAAGTGTGACGTATTGGTTCGCGCTCCAAACAAACTGTCGCGTGGATTTAAAGGTTCCATGTCTACCAAGTCGTGCTATTCGATATGCATCTAAATTCTTGATCGGTTTTGAAACGTCGACGGTAGTAGTGTTGACACATTTCTATAACTTGTTATTCTTGATTTTCTAAATTCTGATGTCGTTGGTATGTACAACTCTTCCATGGTGAAACTCTGAGAAGGACTTTTCAGGTCTCGTTGAAGAAAACATGTAGGGCGTCCATGACGTAAACATTTCTGAAATTTGTAGACAATCTAGGGGGATTCTAAAAAAAATCCCAGCCATCCACGGAAAGACTTCCAATTTTCCTTTCTCAGCGTTTATAGCATGTTATATCCACTTGTCTGCAGTTTCACACAAGTAATGGAGCCAGCGCTAAGATTTGGCGGAGTATCGACGGCTGACAGAGAGATTGGACTGAAGTGGTATGATCAGTAGTTTGTTCTCGGGCATGAACTGTTTTCGATAGACTAATCCACACACTTTGGCAATGGTAGAAGCTTTTTTCAAGGGATCGATACCTCCGTGATCAAGAAATAATTGTCGAAATTGTCCACAACACCGTCGTAAAATATCCACATCTGATCGGCAATATTTCAACATTTCTTCTTGAAAGTCAAAAGAGTCTGACGAGTGAGTACGGTACCAAACGTAGAATTATTCTCGTTGTTCTGCTAGTATATGGTCGGGCTAGTAATAGCAAACTTCAGCCAAATGCGGGGGCACAATATATTGATTAGCTTCGGTATTAAACAAGTGTGAAAATTAGCCTTTAGCTATTTCTGTCAGTCGACACGTTTTATGCAATATCCTCAAAGGCATAGCCAAATAACTCACGGAATCTTTAAACTGTACGTTTCCCACTTTCATGTATATGAATTTAGCTCCATTCATAGTCACTGTTGGAAATTCAGTGCCTTGTTCTGAATAATGTTTCAAAAGAAATTGTCCGTCGTATCCTGAGAAATTGTAAGCCATGACTGTAGCGTATCGATGACAGTTCCAGTAACGCCAGATTTCCTCTTCGCTCCAAATGTCGTCAATGGGGTCTAAAATCCATTTGGCAAAATCAGCAAGAGTATGAGAACCCCGAAAGATCTTTGCAAATTGGACAGTGAAAAATATAGGTTCTTGAATGCATTGGTCACAAGCACGATGAGCTACACAAAAAATAGGGATATGAATTCCAGTCACTTGCAAACATTGAAAGTCAAAAAGATAAATCACATGTTTATTATTCTTGTTCTGATCTCCCTTTAATACTTTCTCGAGTTCATTGTCATAATTTTTATGTAACACTGATGACTGAAGTCCACGATTGGCATGTTTGCTTGTAATTGTGTGACGTAAGGATTTTTAACATTTATTTGTCAACTTTAGCTGTGAAATATCTTGGCTTTCTGTGTTGCTTTTTTTTTTTTTTTTTTTTGTTTCCTGATTGCATTTTATCTCCCTGTATATATTGTATTTGGTAGCTATCAAATTAAATTCCTCGTAATTTATCACGTGATCACTTATTCTCCTATTCACCATATCATAAATCCTGTTCAATTTACAATACAGTTTTGGAAATTAAAGTTTTCTTTTATGTTTATTGTTATTCTTGCTTATTTTTGTTTTGTAATTTTGCCGTTGACCAAGACTCAGTGAGAGTCGAAAGCGCTTAGACTGGTTAACAAACTTGTTTTACACTGTTTATTGTCAATTTTTTGTTACAATTTTTGTTCTATTTAAATAGTGTAAAATGCAAGAAGGTGGTGGAAAAGATTTTGATCATACACTGGGTGATCCTACTTACAACGAAGATCATTACGAGGAACCAAGGATAAACTAGGCGAAGCATTTAGCAAAGCGTCCTCACGTTTTTAAAAGAACCAGTTAAGGAATTGTTCAAAGATTATTTACCCAGGAAGAATAGAGATAAATGAGAGGTTCTGTAAATGCTGTAACAGTTATCAATTCGAAAATAGAAATATATGAATTTAGACTTTGAAACCTGTGACAAACAGACAAAGGACACAAGAAAAGGTATTAGCAAAATGACAAAACAACAGATGTAACAATAAAAGGTATTAGCAAAATGACAAAACAACAGATGTAACAAGAAAAAGTATTAGCAAAATGACAAAACAACAGATGTAACAAGAAAAGGTATTAGCAAAATGACAAAACAGCAGATGTAACAATAAAAGGTATTAGCAAAATGACAAAACAACAGATGTAACAAGAAAAGGTATTAGCAAAATGACAAAACAACAGATGTAACAAAAAAAAGTTACATTTAAAGAACTGTTGTGAAATACTTAACGTAAAAGAGGATATGTTGTTGGACATTTAAAAGAAATGGAAAAATTAGAGACAACATTGGAACATACATTCAGAAAGTTTAGAAAAGTTACCATTAGAAGAAAAAGTTAAAGCAAATGTTCAAAGAGAAAGGTGTGAAAATAGCCACGATTATGTGTGACTCCTCAACTCTTGCTTTAACACTTGCAAATTTGGATAAAGGTTTAACAGGAGGCGAATGAGGAACAAATGCTGGTGGAAATGGAGGTAAAAAAAAAGGTAGCACAGAGTTATTCTTTAATAATAATGCCCCAAAAGTCAATAGCAGCACTACCTAATATCACTGGCAATGTAACAGTACCAATCAAATATTTATTTTCCATGACTGTATCACCTGTCATGATTTGGCGTAATGTTAAAGTTATAACAAATTATGTTAAACTGGTTAATTTCCATGTTGTTATGGGTTGAATTAAAAACTTGTTCATCATGTAATGGTACTGCACATTCAGAAAACCGTTTATGCATCTGAAAGTAAATCTGAAGCCTATATATCGATTTTACTAACTCTGGTACATTTTGATCAGTTAAATATCAATAAGATGTTCCGCATCCGACTGTTGCCATCCATACTCCCCAGTTTAATTTATTCTACCAGAATTTCATACCAAATTGTGCTTTGTGTATATTAACCGAGTTATCACTGTCAAATCTTAACGTGTACACTTCAAAAACGTTTATAATTGAATAGTTGTGAGTCTAGTGTCTTGGTTAACTTGGCGTTAAGCTGAGTTGCTGGACAAGTATAAGATGTACTAGTTGTTACTTTAAAAAACACATATAATAGTCTCAACTTTTCTTCTATTCGTTATCTCGAGCTTATTTATTTCTATGTTGTATATAATCGTTCTTATGATTCTCAATTTCCTTCTTTACTTTATCTGAGTTTCTTTACACAATTTGCGTACTTTTGTTTTCAAATATAAATAAATTGTTGTAAGTTCCAATGTCTTTCCACATTTTCATTTAAAAGTGTCATTGAAAATTATTGCTGCTATGTGATCAGTTTTTACTTTGTATACACAATCCTTGATTGTTTTTGTTGCCAGGTTTTATTATTATTATTATTATTATTATTATTATTAATTCCATTCACTCGGGCATTTTCTCTTTGTTGCAGCTATCACACACCTCCATTTATTGACGGATTAAATTTTCAGTAGTTAAAATTTGAACTGCAATGGCTCAAACTAATGGTTTTCATCATGCTGTAATAATTACAGTAAATGAAACCCAGACATTTATTTTTCCGCTTGAAGACTCTCATACTTTCAAGGGTGTAAGCCCTGGCAATAAAGTAGTTCATGACTGGGTTTCATCATCCTTTCTACTTCTTCAAGTTTGAGCATTATGCAATATTGATAAATTTTACATCCGCATTTGCCATCCAATTAATTCTTTTGCAATAACTGATATCTGGAATGGATATTATTTAATCATTTATTATACTATATTGTCAGCCAAATATACTGTGTACATGTTAATTATGTTGAAAATCATATAATTCATCTAATCCTAGAACTAATTTACAAATCTACGCAACGATGGCATATCAAACCTCAACTTACAAACATGCTTGTGAAATATTCAGTGATGCATAAAAACATTATTTCGATGAGATACACAACCTTGAAGACATATTGAAAGATAACAAACAACAAAATTGGACACCTTATGTCATTTGATCCAAACATTGTTCAGAAAGTAGCAGACACTTTCAAGCCATCAGAAAAAGTTAAGGAGCCCACAAATGAAAGACATCAAAGGAGGATCTAAAAATATACCAAGCAATAACAGATAATTAGTGACAAAGAAAACAGATAATCACTCCCAAAAAAACAGACAATAACTGCCAAAGTCAATAGTTGATATCTAAATATGATTTTTTTTCTAAGCAAGTCAAAAACATATGGTTCTGTCATCAGCATTTAAGACGGATTTATCTTTCATGATAAACCTTGTAGCAGAGCTGTAACTGGTTAAGTATGGTCTTTTCTCAAATTATACACTGCGCTACTATTCATATACTTTTCAATCATGTGTTTTTACTCACAAAACTAAGGGAGGCTATTTTTATACTTTCATTTTTCATTACAGCTTGCATGGTGTATTACAGAATGTTCTTAAAAAACTTGTCGGATTCAAGATTGGAATGCCATACAAACTAACTTTTGAGGAAATTATAAATCTAATTGTGCCAGTCTGAGTTAACTGAAGACTACCTAATTAGTAGTGGCTTTTTGCCCTATAAAGATTATACCATAAGTAGTATAGGATACGGGACTAAACGCGGACATGAGGATCCATTTACCAGTCGTAAATTCTCAAATATGCTTACACTGAGGTGTATCGGTATATCACTGTCACAGTCTATATATTTTTACAATTCAAACAATGCTGAAGTGGAGGGGCGCGGAAATATCAGAAGTGCAGTTGTTAATCACCGTACTATCTATTTCTGGCAGAACAGCTTTGCTTTTCATAAGCAGTTATTCATTCAACCAGCGATGTTGTTGCGTAATAGCGTAGATGTGGCAAGATTTAGAGTCGTAGATATATTACTTAAGTCATTTTCTGTTTTCATTTAGAGCACGAACTGAGTCATTTAAAATTTAATGTTATGGGGTGTTTTTAGCAGTGGAGTTTGAGGTAGCTACTCCAGCATCTTTCAAAAAAATGTTTTTCATTTTTCCAAAGCACTTAAACAATTTTAAAATTAATATTTTAAAAAAAACATTATCGACTGCCCCGGATATCTCGACTTCTATACTATTCATATTCAACACATTTAAAGCTTGCATAAAAAAATTAAATTTATATAAAAACAAATTTCAGCTTAAAAAGGGTCATCATGCTGATAAAGACATATAGTACTGCAAAAGCAGTTGTTTTTGTTCCTAAAAATCTAATTCAGGTAAAGTATATAAATTTTCAAGTACCAGCACCTTGTGTAATTTGGGCAAGATCGATCATAAATACCCATGTTTTAAAATTCTCAACACAGATAATCCGTCATCAGTTTCTGTTAACTTAGGGTCTGGATATATAAAATCCAATGACAGTAATTGTTTTACGCTAAAGCAAGGAAATTAAGTAGGGGAAAGATATGTTTTTCCTTCCAGACTATAATAAGAGTCCATGCTTCCAGACTATAATAAGAGTCCGTGCTTCCAGACTATAAGAAGAGTCCATGCTTCCAGACTATAATAAGAGTCCATGCTTCCAGACTATAATAAGAGTCCATGCTTCCAGACTATAATAAGAGTCATATGCTTCCAGACCATAATAAGAGTCCATGCTTCCAGACTATAATAAGAGTCATATGCTTCCAGACCATAATAAGAGTCCATGCTTCCAGACTATAATAAGAGTCCATGTTTCCAAGACCTTCAATTTCTATTCCTGGATGTTCAGTTCTGAACATTTGGTCTACACTTCTCGACCTAATAGACTTCAAGTTTTGGGAAATGGCTTCGCATTCTGTATACCCTAAATAGAACTTATATATATATATATATATATATATATATATATATATATATATATATATATATATATATATATATATACCTAAATACATACAAAAAGACAGACAGATGCTTGATCTAAAATTAAGACAAAAAAGACATGAATATGATAAAACAATGTTATTTATGAAATCAAAATACCAACGTACATGTTAACAACTTCACATGTAATTATTTACAATTATTGCTTGAGTAAAGAGGTTACTCAACGAACCTATATTCATATATAAGTAGAATAAATATATTTAAAGGGGCTTGAATTTTGAAGTAATAAAAATAGTGCTAAATATGAAAGGAGACTTAGTGTCTTTATTACTTAAGAAAATGCATAATTTATAGCACCCATACATACCCTCATACATATATACATACATAAGTGAACATAAGTGAAACAAATGTTGTTCAACACATACATACATGAAAACATAAATTGACGCTTACATAACACATACATACATACATACATACATACATATATACATACATACGTTCCCATAATGCTGTTCAATACATACATACATACATATATATATATATATATATATATATATATATATATATATATATATATATATATATATATATATATATATATATATATAGACAGACAGATAGAAAAATGAAAGAAATCTGGTAGGAACGTGAAGTTGGAAAACCAGTGCCTTCAGATACACCACCTCCTGTATAAAACAAATATTGCTTAAGGTGTTATGTTATCTTTTACCTAAACTGCACAAATTTTGATTGTACATTAAACAATTATGCATGTTGTTTATGATATTTACTCTAATTACAGAACCTATTCTCATTCATTTGTTGCACCCTTGATATAGCGTGTATCAAGGATTAAGGATAGAAAATGTAATGAAAAGTGAACATATCAGGAAGCGCAAATTCCAGGCAAATGTACAAATGAAATATGTTTTTAAAAAAAGCAATTAAAACATATTCACGGGGGGAAAAAAACATTCTCATGGACGGAAAAGATTGAGAAAATAAAGCAAAATACATATATCACATTTTTATATCATTAACATGAACACACATATAAAAAGTTATGTATGCCACATAAGGAACAGTACTGATTTGATAAATAAAACCACAAATACAGCAATGAAAGGACTTAAAAATGCATTTTGATAAAATCTTTACAATTTATATCTTAATTGGCACCATATAACCAATATTTTGTTAAGGTGTCGTTAAACCCCATACATACATACATACATACATACATACATACATACATACATACATACATACATACATACATACATACATACATACATACATACATGTTATTGAAACCAAACGATTTCTTCAATTTTTCATTACAGAGTTGCGGGAATATCATTAAAAACTTTAAGCACAGGTATTCCATTGATTGTTGAAACATCGTCGAGTGTTATTTTCAACACTTATCGTTTCATAAGAATCTGTTCTTCGCACATCTAGCCGGATGTTCATCAACCAAAAACTTAACAATTTGCTAAGTATAACTAGAACTACTTTTGAGTCTCTTTCAAAGAGTCGAAATTATTCGACTGTCATCATAAAGAGACGAGGATGCTCCAAATGCCATATACGATGCCCATTCGGAAAACGCCAGATTTTTCCGCCCGCATATTTAAACATCAGAACGACTCCTTACATCCCAATGATCGTAACGATTTTCATACAGACTGGATTTCACAGTTTACGACCACGATATATGTTTTTGTACATATGCCTTGCAAACTGTTATAAAATGACACATTAAATATGTCACAATGATACTTGTGACGTCACGTCATGAAACTGTCGTTATTTGGATTTTCTAATATCAAAGCTGCGTTCCGTATACATGCTTTTAACTTCATTCATATTGTTACATGATTTGAAATGTATGACTTTTAAATAAAATATTGTTGTAGTTTTCCCTTGTCACAATTAGACCAGGGTGATAGTTATTCATGGCCTGTAATGCCTAGGATGGTGTTCTAGTAGCTGTATTTGCACAACATTGACGCATATCCCTACAATTGTGTCCAACAGCAGAAACCCTAAAGTGTTCTGAATTATAAGATGTCAACACGGCAATTTTCATGTCATGAAATGTTATCGCACGTCTAAAATATTCTCAAAAAATTTATTTTTTTTGTTTTACTTAAATAATACAGAAAATACAATCACAACATATACATGAGGCCTACATTGACGTTACAACCATTCCTTTCTCTTTTTTTCTGAGAAATAGGAACCATTTATATTTTATTGATATCATAAATCTGAGACAAATAGCTACAGTAAAGAATTCACTTTTCACCCATTTAATGGCTTTTTATTAATCAACAAAGCATGATATCACAATCTAAATAATAACTTGAATACAATCATTGTATGATTTCTTTATTACATTGCAAAAAGCCAAAACCATGCCACTGCAAGGTGGTCTTTATACAGAACCTTATACTGGCCTTTATAAGGGGTTTTACATACGGCATATTCGGCTTAATCTACATCCTGTTTAAGGTAAGAACCTTACTGATTTCTTTCAAATATTAAAACCAGACTAAAATTCTTACTTATAAACTGCAAAAGCGAAAGAAAAATGTATACAGTGGAATGGTAAAAGCATAATGGACACTTTTGCTTCCAGTTTTGTACCCTGTGAAAACAAAACTAATAACATGCTCATAAAGTTTGCACACAAAATTTGCTGTACTACAAATAAAAAACATCTTAAATTATCTAAAATGATTTTCTTCTGGTTTGTTGACTTGTTTCTGTGCCATCGATATTGACTGTACTTTTCGATCTATTGCCTGTATTGATTATGCCATTGGGAGCTGAGTTACTAGTATAGTAAGTTTTATTACGAGATATTTCCAGTCCGTGATTGTGAATGTGAACTTCCCCATGAAAATGATAGTGAATGTGTGTTCCATTGTCAGGATGGGATATTACTTCAAAGCTCTTAGCATGTGGAACTGAAACAAAGAATTAATTTGCCTTGTAAAAGATCTTTGTTTAAAATTAAGACGGTATCTAATTTTACACTGTCTCCTATTTCCATAGTTTGAAGAAGAATGACTCTTAATTGTTGAATACTGTTACATCACTTAATCTAACTGTAGCTACTGAATAGGACTTTACTAATAATAATAATAATAATAATAATAATAATAGTTTCTTTTAAAGACTCGAAGCATATCAGTAAAGTTATCAGATATGAAGATTCATGCATCTGAAGAATTATGGGATGAATGAAATAATTCAAGAAAAGATGAAAGAAAACTATAGGGTGTTTTAGTTGCATTTTTGTACAATATTTATCTATGCTGCTTATTTGGACGATCCATATAAAGTTGACATCCGCAAATATTATGAATGCATTTACATTCGGCTTGTAAGAAATAAATTATTGACATACCATTAGTTTGATTCACTAATATGGGAGCTGTGGTTGTGATAATTTCTGCTACCCCCTTGACCAGAATAGCATCTCCTTCAATTAAAAACTGAATAAGATAAATACCAGACCCTCTAGCTTCTTTAATATGTTAGTCGTAATTAGAAAAGGCTGTTAAAAGTACAAAAAGACCAGAAATAGAGATGATCACACATTTGTATTTTCGAGGACATACTGCTTGTTGCTATTATTATTATTATTATTATTATTATTATTATTATTATTATCGTTGTTGTTGTTAAATATTGGTATATGCCTATTATTGCAAACATATATAGGAAATGACAGTTTTGGTAAGTGTAACACTAATACCAAGTCTTTCAGTGGCACTGCCCTTTTGTCTTTTCAATTCAATGTGACTGAAATGTATTGCAGTCTTTAGCTACTCCAAAATAGTGTCAAGTGATACCAACATCCTCTGTCTGGCTCCATCAAGGGTGTTATGATCTTATTGGCTCTCTGCTAGATGGAAGAGCCAAAAAGGAGTATTTTGAGCTGTAAACTGTCAATCAGGGGAATTTGGGAAATAAAACTCGAAGAAGATGAGCACAATTGTCATTTCAGAGCAACGCTAGTATTGGATGAATACAAACAGACCGACCTTTATCCTTGTGCGCTGTGATTGTGATTTATGAGCAATACATCTGTGAAATCGATCCAAACACTTTGTAGACCAGATTTGCCCTACCTCCATAAGGACAAGTAAATAAACCCATATCTCTTCTGATAACGACTATCAGAATAAATATATTGTTAGTATATATTTCTCAGTCTGGAAAGTACCCAATATTATTCTTACTTGGGAAAAATATGGAAGAAATAATTTATTGACGTACCATTAGTTACATTTGCTAACTTTTGAGTTGTAGTTGTGGTGATGTCTCCTCCCTCCTTGACAAGACTAGACTCTCCTTCAAGTAAAAACGGAATTAGATAAATAGCAGACTATCCAGCTTCTTGAATATGTTAGTAGTAACTAGAAAAGACCATTAAATTTATGAAAATACCAGAATAAGAGATGATCACACAATATCGTTTTAAAAGACATGCTCTGTGTCCAAAGAAGAAAAAAAAACACCTGCAAAATAAAATAAGTTTGAAATTCATCAAATTTTACATTTTCACTTCTATCACTTGATCGATCTCATCAATAATTCTAGTAATTGCTTATGACATATTTTGCAGGAAGAGTCACTTGGAACATTGTTGAAAACAAAACAGCATAAGTGCACAATCTGTTATGAATAATGAATTTATATCTGTACCAATTTTAATGAAACAATCGAAGTTTTCTCTCAACTGGATGCCCACTAGGGAATTATTACCACTCACATTACCTTCAGTGGCATGTTTATCGCTTTGTTCTTGTTCAGTGGGAGCCACCTTCTTTCCGATGTGACTTGATTTATTCTTTCTCCAGAAAGCAATCTTCTTCCTTACACCATTCTTATCGTTACTTACAGTTTTGTTCACATTCTTATCAGTTTTGCTTGGGTCTGAAAATGAACAGATATTTGTATTTTTGTATGCTTGTATACCTTTGCCAAGCATACAAAATATATTTTCCAAAATAATGTTTTAAAATTTTCAAACATTTAGCAACATTTTTTTATTTCCATTGGGCAAATAATTATGATGATTTTTATTGTTGTAACAGACATTCATTTCTTTTCTTACCTTTGTACTTAGCTTCCCTACATTCTTCGCCATTTTTCTCATCTTGCTGCTGATCAACAGGGGCTATTTTTGTCGTCCCATTCTGATTTTTTCCTCTCTTCTTCCAGAAAAAGATTCCTCTTTTGACCCTCTTTTTCTTAACTACAGGTCTACTGGTACATTTCACATGTGTGCAAGCGTCTGAAAGTAAATGGACGTTACTATAAAAAAGCTAAAACAAAAACAAAACAACAAAAATCCGCAATATTATCTGTTCCTACTGTATGATACCAGTAATTTTTTTTTATTTTTAATGTTTTATTGCATTAAAGTATTATAGTACAATGTATAGTATATTATAGTACAACGTAAAGTATATAATAGTACAATGTATAGTATATTATAGTACAATGTAAAGTATATTATAGTACAATGTATAGTATATTATAGTACAATGTATAGTTTATTATAGTACAATGTATAGTATATTATAGTACAATGTAGAGCATATTGAAGTATTATAGTATAATGTAGAGTATATTATAGTACAATGTATAGTATATTCACAACATACTCACCATTATGCAATACAATATAACCACAATAACTTACGGTATATATACATGCCCTAAAATTCTTTGACAAAAATTTTTAATTATTGTACCTCCATTACCTACACTTTCCTCCTTTACAGGCTTATCTGATGCAACTGTTTTTTCTTCTGTTTGGATGCACACCTTTTGTAAATTCTGATTTTCTTTGGGGAGAAATAAGTCATGAACGTCACTCTTTGCTGCGCCATTCTCTACATTTACTCCTGAAAAAAACCAAAGTGACAATTGGTCACATTGCTTTTTCGTATGGAAAGATGATCAAGTTCTGCTATCATTCCACATGAGAAAGCAATGTAACTAGTTTAAGATAAATATTTTATGGAACTGAATGTATTATGCGATTTGTCTCTCTTTAACTTATTCTGTCATTTGAATTTCTGTCGTCCCTTAAAGTAAACTTAGGTGACGCTTGCAGTAAGCAAAATAGTACCCAAAAAAAAAAAAAAAGAGAAAAGCAGCATATGTGGGTTTTATTTTGGTCTTTTCTACATCAACTGCTTTGTATCAGAAATCTAAGTACATTTATTATAATATCAGTCATTATAATAGTATTAGATTCTACAAGTTTTGGTTGACACGACACCTTAAAATTTTACATAGCATCAATGTAAACTCATGTTCTGCTCTTGGGTGTAGGAAGTGGAAATTTTTTTTTCTCTTTTCTGTATTATATGTGTACATATATATATATATATATATATATATATATATATATATATATATATATATATTATCTTCAAATTATATCAGATCATCAGGCATGGAATGTCACATACACACACATATGTATACAAACACACACGCTTATAAATGTATACACACAGGCACATTACACGGTATAATCTACATAAACCTATTAAACACGACGGATTTGAATCATGACACACAAGTTTTCTTTGTTAAAACTGGAAAAATGGTTCCCACTGATCCCAAATCAACATAAAATTGTCTTTCTTATCAGATTTGACTGCAGTATATGTTTAAAATGTATAGTGGTCTTCAATAAATGTTTTCAACCCATCAAATCTAGATATATCCCTTTGCATTTTACATACATAAATAGAGTATTTGGTAAGAAGAAAAATACAGTTAAAAGGTATTTCATTGATTCCTTCTGCATGTGTAGCGGTTTGATCTTAACTAATAACAAATTCTTTCAACAATGTTTCCTTTTCTGGAAATAAATAAGAAAATAATGAATCAATAGAAAATGTATTAACGACCTTCTTTCCCTTTACCCCCTATCCAAATATGTCTCCTACATCTGATACCGAAAGCCGAATCACGTCCCGCTTGGCTGAATAAAGTGATCGACTTGATGATGGTTTACAATGATGCAAGTATAGTCACATGATTGACCTTGTTTACATATCCCTCATTGCCAAAAACATGGTCGTTGTATTGAAACCTTGACGTCGTCCCGGAATGTTGCAATCGTGTATGACTTTATATATTGATCCAATTGATGATATGCCAAAATTTGTAAATGAAATGATGCCAGTAGTTCATATTAAGTATTACACTATGAGTAAATCTGTAATGAATATGTAATCGATAATTTTTAATTCTTATACTGAACAAAGAGAGAACTAAAGGAGTGAAAATGGAAGAGCGATGTTTCCAGAAAACATCATAGCTGCCGTTAGAAAGTACAGAATCTATTCCTTTAATAGTATATCTATAAAAGATAGACAAGTAACACCATCAACCATATACCGAAATAAAGAGGACAACATTTTGCAAAGAAAAGTTGAGGGTGGTGTGGTTGGTTTGTTTTGAAATGAAAAAACAAAAATATATATCAAAAAAACAAATCATCTATAGAACAGCAGGTGCCTTTTGACAAACACAATAGCAATGTGTATGAGAGCAGAAGTCTGAAAGAGTCGAAAGTCGCCAATCCCGATGAGATTATTAATTGCAAACAGCTGATGATTGTAAATTTACAGGGAAAATGTGGTATACTAATTATACTTAAAATTAGAGTATTGTGGAGAGAATGTGTTTTCAGGTGTCCGCATTACTTCTTCAGAGAAAAACTGGATATATAATTGTGCAGTATAGACTCATAACGATTGTAAATATGTAATATTTTTAAATTGGCAATTTTAAGTGTTCTGCTACACACGACGATGCGGTGTGTAATTACTGATATCATGTTGACGTCATACCCTGTTTGGGCCCCCGTACAGCGGTTGCATCATTTGCCGCGAGAATATGAGAATCTCGTTTAATATGGTGGTAGACAGTATGTTCCATTGGACGTTGTTTATTGCAAAATTGGCATCACTTATAATATTTTATGAATACAGGATTGGAGATAAATGATAAATAAACAAGTAAGGCAGCTTTCATTAGCAAGTAAATTATTTTCTTTCATTTGCTATTCGTTTCTTGTTTAGTACCGCTAATATGGTACGTCATCCTACTGGCAGTATTGATAACCAGTAATTTTCAAAATTTTTAACTACTGAAGAAAAAAAAACTTTGCACCTTGCCAACTTTTACAAGGTAGAATGCCAAAAATGAACTATTTTGGCAAGTTTTCAATGTTTTCATCTATGACGTTTTTCAAAACCACTTAAAATTTCTTGTTCGACAATTCTGATCAGTGTTAAATTTCTTCCCCTAAAATCGGCATGCATGTGGATTTTTTGTCTTGTTTAACTTACCATCATTCCTTTTATTTATTTAAGATAAAAAATATATTTTGAATCACAATCCCAAGACTTGTAAAACTTAAATTCCTGACCCCCCCCCCCCTGCATGGTACATATATACACTACAAACAAATAAAACTTTATTATGTCCTATTTGGCTTTATTACTCACACACAGCAAACATTAATTGCTGACTCGTTTCTTTCACAAAGAGTTTAATTTCAGTATTATCCTTCAGAAAAGAGCTTAATTTCATAATTATCCACAAGAAAGGAGTTTAATTTCAGTATTATCCAAATATTCTAAGAATGAAAAGCACATGTATTAGTTTCTTGGTAAATTCCTTGCATTGAATGCCTAGGCAACATATAAATGCTGGAAAACATTATATCTATAATATAAACAAAGCAGATAAAACACTTTAATTTTTTAATTGAACATGTGAAAAAGGAAACATTGATAAAACAGAAAAAGGCATCATTGGTCGCACTTACTGGATTATTTAAGTAATTTTTCAAGCATTCTTCTATCTCTGGATTATGCCAACAATTTTATAACGATGATTAAATGAAGTAGATCTAGTTAAACACTTTATATGTTCATTTGAATAGATTCTCACAATATTATAACGAACACGAACGTGTGTAAGTTTACATATTTCCGGAAGTGTATCCATGGTTCGTGCCACTGACTAAAAAGTCACGTGGCATATGACCGGAATGTGCCAGTTATGCCAAGGTATGAATATTATTAGTTTATAGCGTCTCCATGTTTTTGAAATAATAATAAAAAAATTTAAAAATGAAACTAACTTCACTTCATTTCTCTCCTTCAATCGTGCGCATGTTTCTCGCGATCTAACACACTTGTTTCGAGATAATGACTTTCTTCAAGAGTGACAGCAAGTATTTAACAAGTAAAATCAGACAAAATGAGATTTAAACATGTAATTTCATGTAATTTTAAAAAATCACAATGAAAATCCATATTTTCACTAATGCCTCATTTGTGTCATACATTATCACCAGGAATTTTTTATTATATGCTAACGATCCGCTGATCACACGTTGGCCTTGTTTACATTTCTTGAACAGGAAAACCCACTTTGGGAATTTATACAACGGCAAAGCCAATTTAAATATTTGGTTTTAATCTCGTGAGGTTCTTATACAACGTAAGAACAATTTACATTATAAATGTATAATCACTATGACTTTTTCAGTATTATTTCATAATAAACATATATTCTACATCAAAAGACATTGAATCTATTATAATAAAATGTGTATCCATTCAGCAGTGTCTATTTTTACGTTTCTCTCTCCCTCTCTCTCTCTCTCTCTCTCTCTCTCTCTCTCTCAGTCTATTGATTCATGTATTTAAATGGTAAAGAACAAGCAAGCAGTAATTAAAGTGCACAAACTGCATGTAGAATTAACGGGGGGGGGATTCATTTAAAAAAATTTTTTTTTAAATGTCAAAAGCATGGAGACGCTATAAACTAATAATATCCATACCTTGACATAACTGGCACATTCCGCTCATATGCCACGTGATTGTTTAGTAAATGTCACGAACCATGGACGCCCTTCCGGAAATAAGTAAACTTACACACGCTCGGAAAAAAGGTAATTCTGAACTAATGTACGTGAATGCCAAATATTTTTTAACTTTGATTAAATGAACGCGTTAAAATTCACGTTAAGGGCACGAAATATGGTGCTTAGAGTAGCCTCGAGCAACCACTTTTCTTTCACTTAACGTGAGTTTTAACGCATTCGTTATGATATTATGATAATCTATTAAAATAAACCATAAAAAGTGTTCAACTATATCTACTTCATTTAATCAGCGTGAAAAGATAACATCCATGGTTCGTGATACTGACTAATAAGTCACGTGGCATATGACCGGAATGTGCTAGTTAGACCAAGGTATGGATATTATTAGTTTATAGCGTCTCCGTTTTTTTTTAATTTAAAAATGAATAATTTTTTTCCGTTAATTCTTAATGCAGTTTGTGCACTTACATTACCGCTTGCTTGTTCTTTACCATATAAATACATGACTCAATAGACTGAGAGACAGACAGACAGACAGAGAGGCAGAGTTAGAGAGAAATTTAAAAATAGACACTGGTGAATGGATAGAGATTTTATTATATTAGATTCAACGTCTTTTGATGTAGAATATATGTTTATTATGAAATAATACTGAAACGAAAAAGTCCGTAGTGAATATACATTTCGAGTGTACATTTTTCTTACGTTCTATAATAACCCCACATGATTAAAACCAAGTATTTACATTGGCTATCTAGTTGTATTAATTCCCAAAGTTGGTTTTCCTGTTCAAAATATGTAAACAAAGCCATCATGTGATCGGCGGCGCTATCTTTAGCATATAATTGAAAATTCAAGGCCAAAATGTCTGACACAAATAAGGCATTAGTGAAAATATAGATTTCATTATGATTTTTTAAAATTACATGAAATTACCTGTTTACATCTCATTTTGTCTGATTTACTGTTTACACCATTCCGGTCACTCTTGAAGAACGCTGGTGGCATGGTTGATGACGTAATTATCTCGAAACAAGCGCGTTAGGTCGCGAGAAACATGGTGCACGATGGAAGGACCATACGAGATCCGGTGGTTGGACGATATTATTATTATTATTATTATTATTATTACTATTATTATTATTATATACAAAATATTTGTTCATGTTCATCTATATGTGGAAGACACCTGATTTATATTAGTATATTTTCAAAATTACAGAATGTTCATATTTTCCAGTATTAATTACACTGAAGTTACCTTTTTCGACACCATGGAACGTACACGGTGCCTGCATTACATGGATTGTATGCACACTAAGTTTCTGTTTACTCGGAGCCTCGTCTTGGTCGTTCTCACACGATTCTATTTCCGATAAATGTTGATGAACCTTATCTGCACCTGCTTTATGGTTTGGACCACTCAATGATACAAGGACTGCACCATCTTTCTCATGAATCGGATAGTCATGAGTTGCTTGGCGTGAAAACTTTCGAATGGGGCATCTTCTGTGTTCTGTATTGGTCTTAAACTTTCGGGATTTCCAAAGCTTCAACATCTTCTCTAAATTTACCACTGTTATATGGTTTATTTTTCCTGTAAAAAAATTGGTTCATCAATAATATAATAAATATAAGATATTTGCTTGTACTGAGTGAATAATTAATATATTTCATCGAGTGGGTGAAAAACTCAGAATTTTCACTAATGGCGAAGCCACGAGAGAAAACACAAGAGTTTTTCATCCATGAGATGAACTATGTCCCTTTTTCACTTGGAATAAGCAAATTTTATTTTATATTTTATGCTCAAACGTGTTGACTAGATAAAGTGTATAACAGATTGAAGTAGCAGATTTCTTACGGTAATGTCAGTTGTTTACCGTTTATGTTTTGCTGTGTTTCGTATACATTCGCAAAGAAAATATGAGTAGTAAAATAAGTTTCTTTCCTAATTCAAGGTAAGAAAGCACATACTTGGATATTTAAAAAAATGAAAAAAAAATTAAGTTTATAGAGGGATTCGAAGGTGATTATCTTGCGTGACAGGTCGACATGCTACCTCTGCACCAAGTGATTATCTTGCGTGACAGGTCGACATGCTACCTCTGCACCAAGTGATTATCTTGCGTGACAGGTCGACATTCTACCTATGCACCAAGTGATTATCTTGCGTGACAGATCGACATTCTACCTATGCACAAAGTGATTGACAACATGGAGTATGGCATTCTTTGGTCATAATGGTATCGATGTCTATTAAAAAAGAAAGTTCTTGAGTGAAAAAAGTCTAAATTTGAGTATTTATTCTTTTTTCGCTTTTGTGAAAAAGAATTAACATATGGGAAATAGTTTGACTTTATTTCACATATGTGAAAAGTAATTTTACAAAGGTAAAATAGTATTTCACACATGTGAAACAAATGATTTATTTTACATATTGTAAAAAATAAGAATTTCACACATGTGAAAAATATTTTAATATAAATGTAAAATTCCTTTTTTACATGTGTGAAAAAGAATTACACGTACGTGAAATAACTTTTTTATTTGAAACGTATGTGAATAAGATTTTTTAAATGTGTGAAAAATGATTTAACATATGTAAAATAGTGTAATATTTCACACATGTAAAAATATAAATGTATGCTATAACGGCTTGCCAAAGAGAATTGTATAAGATTTTTTTTTTTTTTTAAAACAACACTTTTTGGTCTATATTTGTTACACGCCACTCCACTGCACCCCATCTCCACACATTGTCCTTTTCGGACTTACAAATTTATTACTCGAGCATTTACCCCTCCAATTTGAAATATTTATTGTAGCCTACGACTTCCTCCTATTCCCAAAACAATAGCTCTGAGTGGTTTTAATGATATAACATATTACACTTGTCTCGTTTATATGGATTACATTGCAACAATTTATTTTTTCTTCTTTTTTCCACAAAGTCTATCACGCGCATTTCCGCATTACTCTTCTGCCTCTGACATTCTCGGCAATTTATAAGTTTTAAACCTGTGAGCAAAGTGTTATAAAGTTGTCTAGGAAAAAGTGAATGATCTCTATCCTTTCATATTTTATTTCAAGTTCTTTCAACTCCTTATCCTTTATCATCATTGCATAGCATAAAATACATATCGAATCCAACCTCCAGTTCATTTAATAAACATTGATGATGATGATGATGATGATGATGATGATGACGATGACGATGATGATAATTATGACAACGATGGCGATGACTATAGTGATGATGACGACGACGGCTATGATGATCGTGATGATGACGACGACAACGGTGGTGTCGATGACAACTCCAAAAATAACGTTAATAGTTTCGATGATGACGACGACGACAATGACGATGAAAATGATGAAAGTGTTCGCATTGATATTGATGATGATGATGATGATGATGATGATGATGATGATGATGATGATGATGATGATGATGATGATAAAAGTGTTATTGTTGGTGGTAATGATGATGATGACAAAGATGACTATGCTGAAAACGAAAACGATGACAACCAGTGATAGACGTGGCTGGGGGAAAGTGGGTCTTGGAAAACTTGTAGTTTATACGTATTTTGTCATCCATAAGAAATGGAATGTGGAGTGCTTATACTAATTTTACATAATCATTTCCATCATGATCATGCGAAAGCGCTCGCAGTAATAAAGGATGAACATATTACATATATATCCTGTTGAATTGTTGGATAAACATATATATATATATATATATATATATATATATATATATATATATATATATATATATATATACATATATATATACATATATATATATATATATATATATATATATATATATATATATATATATATATATAGAGAGAGAGAGAGAGAGAGAGAGAAAGAGAGGGGTATATTTTAGAATTTTGCTCCAGAAACAATGTGTGGATGGATGGATGGATAGATGGATGGACCGATGGACAAAAAATGTAAAATATATTGAAAATAATATCTTCCGAATAGCAAAAGTCACATTTAGACCATAGTCTGATATGTATATAAAGTTTCATTTAGATATATTGAAAGTGTTTTGGAGTTCTGCTCCGGAATTGAAAGTGTTAATGATGGACAGGTGAATAAACAAATATATGAAAACGTTAAAAGTATTGAACTGATGAATTTTGAATAGCAAACGGGACATCTACACCACTAGTACTAAATGTCAAAGAGATATCAAACGGGTTTGAAGTTTTGTCCCACAAACCAAAGCGTGGATAATGGATTTATCGATAGATAAATCCACAAAAAATAAAACTATTGAACCTGAAGAACTGTGGATAACAAAAAGCACACTGGGAACACTAGTCTAATATGTATACTAAGATACATCTGGACCACTAGTCTATTATGTATACTGAGATACATCTGGACCACTAGTCTAATATGTATACTGAGATACATCTGGACCACTAGTCTAATATGTATACTGAGATACATCTGGACCACTAGTCTAATATGTATACTAAGATACATCTGGACCACTAGTCTCATATGTATACTGAGATACATCTGGACCAAAAGTCTAATATGTATACTGAGATACATCTGGACCACTAGTCTAATATGTATACTGAGATACATCTGGAACACTAGTCTAATATGTATACTAAGATACATCTGGACCACTAGTCTAATATGTATACTAAGATACATCTGGACCACTAGTCTAATATGTATACTGAGATACATCTGGACCACTAGTCTATTATGTATACTGAGATACATCTGGACCACTAGTCTAATATGTATACTGAGATACATCTGGACCACTAGTCTAATATGTATACTAAGATACATCTGGACCAAAAGTCTAATATGTATACTGAGATACATCTGGACCACTAGTCTATTATGTATACTGAGATACATCTGGACCACTAGCCTATTATGTATACTGAGATACATCTGGACCACTAGTCTATTATGTATACTGAGATACATCTGGACCACTAGTCTAATATGTATACTGAGATACATCTGGACCACTAGTCTAATATGTATACTAAGATACATCTGGACCAAAAGTCTAATATGTATACTGAGATACATCTGGACCACTAGTCTATTATGTATACTGAGATACATCTGGACCACTAGTCTAATATGTATACTGAGATACATCTGGACCGCTAGTCTATTATGTATACTGAGACACATCTGGACCACTAGTCTAATATGTATACTGAGATACATCTGGACCACTAGTCTATTATGTATACTGAGATACATCTGGACCACTAGTCTATTATGTATACTGAGATACATCTGGACCACTAGTCTAATATGTATACTGAGATACATCTGGACCACTAGTCTAATATGTATACTGAGATACATCTGGACCACTAGTCTAATATGTATACTAAGATACATCTGGACCACTAGCCTAATATGAATACTAAGATACATCTGTACCACTAGTCTAATATGTATACTAAGATACATCTGTACCACTAGTCTAATATGTATACTAAGATACATCTGGACCACTAGTCTAATATGTATACTAAGATACATCTGGACCACTAGTCTAATATGTATATATAAGTTTAATAGATACATCTTAAACGGTTTTAGAGTTATGCATGTGTGAATGATGCATAGAGGAACAACGGACGAAGACATTACAAAAATTGATACTGAAGAAAAGAGTATGGCATAAAGCATATCAGCATCAATAGTCTAATGTGTGTACTGACTTTCATTAATGTGTGTACTGACTTTCATTAATGTGTGTACTGACTTTCATTAATGTGTGTACTGACTTTCATTAATGTGTGTACTGACTTTCATTAATGTGTGTACTGACTTTCACTAATGTGTGTACTGACTTTCATTAATGTGTGTACTGACTTCCATTAATGTGTGTACTGACTTTCATAGAGATATCTTAACCGATTTTGGTGTTTTGTCCCAGAAACGAAAGTGTGGATATTGAATTTCTGGATGCCCAGAAAAGGTTAAAAACATTAAAATATTAACGTGAAAAACTGTGAATAGTTCAATGCACAATTGGACCACTAGTCTATATTATGTATACCAAGTTTCATAGATTCTGTTCCAGGGATTTGACGCGCCGCTGAAAGAAGGTAAGGCACAGGGCAAAGTTTGCTCTTCAACTCTCACAGGGTAGAAAAAGTTAGCATTATAGCTGAAACAAATACCAAATTTTCCTATTCGAATATTGGTTGATTGTATTCGAATATGATTTGAATATTCGTCAGTGTTAATAAAGGTACCAAATCCATCCTCTTTTCTGTGTTTACTTTTGTATTTATTGACACGCCCCCACGCCCAGACAAGCCGCATTGTAAACACTGTGAACTACGCCATCCAAATCTAACTAAATTACATTGTAGAGGTCCTGATTAAAATTTTGGAGGTTTCAAACGAAAAATGAAATTAATGTAGGTGTTATTTTCTCCATTTACCTTCAAACTCAGAACAAATATAAATGTTCCTTTGGTGCTGAACACAAACTGTAAAGGGCAGAAAATCGATTACCGGTTCTGTTAAATGCCGGAACGATTTTAAATATTTCTCGAGGAAGTGATTTGTTCACAATCAAAGCACACGGATATGTGGCCAATTTAATTTAATTAAATTTGGATACGTTGATTGCAGATCTCTGGATTATCATGCAAGTATATGCCTGACATGTTTGACGGGACTGGCTTTTTGACTGACTATAAAATACCCAAATAGGACATTGGAATTTTCTGCTAAGCCATAAGAAACTCATATTTCAGACTTGATAAATAATTGTTTTAATTGAAATCCATACACTGGTATTGGTATCATCCTATACGTAAGAAGTACATTCCCATGGCCGGATTTAGGGGCAGGCGACTGTCCGGCAATTAAAACAAAGTATTCAAAAGTTCAACATATGGAGGGGGGGCACTGAAGACGCTCCTCGCATGTGGCGTCATTTGATCTAGGGCCGACCCTGTACATTCCAACAGGTGTGAAATGGCCTTATGGCTTCTGTACACAGTACAATGTAGCCTCTAAGCCTCTACCAGGACCAAGTACCTGTGAGCTAGTTCCCTGCCTCAACCAAGTTTGGGAGTAGTCCAATCGGTTTTATGGGTAAAGAGGGATTACCAACGAAAGGCTGAGTCATTTTCAAAAGGGCAGAAGAAAGAAAAAATGAAAGATCCCTGCATACATTGAAATATATTCTGGTAACTATAGCTTCGTATTATTGCCAAAATAGAGTGGCAAGCTTTAGTGTAACAGCAAACTCTCGATCCCTACAATTGAAATGATTCTGTTCCAAAAGCATGTCAATTGACCCATGACATCTTTTTGATATGAAGCTGACATCTGCATTACTGACTATAAGAAAGAAAAAAAAAGGATAGTGTAAGATTTTCAGCATATTGGTAATTCCATAACCGTGTAATGACGTCAAAACTTGAATGAAAGATCAATTAAAGAACTATATTCTAGTTAACTTTCCGAGGGAAGTTGATAGGGAATGAGAAGTGGTATTGGTTGAATGGATTGACTACAACTGCTCCTGACAGAACGAATGTCCGACAACACAAATGTTTGGGAACTCTGGTTGATTGATACATAAGGCTTTGTAGACTTTGATATGACACCTATTCTATATTTATTGACTTTGATATGACCCATATTCTATATTTATTGACTTTGATATGACCCCTATTCTATATTTATTGACTTTGATATGACCCCTATTCTATATTTATTGACTTTGATATGACCCCTATTCTATACAACGTTCTTCATCAACTTACCGTATTACACGTTATCTTTTCAAGTGTCCAATGAATAGAAACGGTGATGTTGTGTGCAATGTGACTATTCAAAATTTTTACATTATTATTACCTTGTAAGCTGGAATTTGAATTTCAGGTGATTTAGCAGGTTTTAAGTTGTTTACTTGTAAATTAAGTAATTCAACGTTGCATAGTTTACATTTTGCCTTGTTTGTTTCTTTCACAAAATGATGCCAAACTCGCTGGGTAAACAAACGAGTATTCCAATAACAGTTTTCTATTCGAAAATTATCAAAAAAGTATTCTGATTCAAATATTCGGATATTCGATTCAGCTCTAGTTAGCGTACACCTATATGTCTTTCACCTACTTGGGTTGACAGTTATTTGGTATCACTATTAGGAAAGCTATGTTCTGTCTAAAGCAGACAGCTAATGAAAATGTCTGTTCCTCTGTTGTTAGAAAATGAACATGAAATAGCACAAATCACACTAACCGTTCTTATAATACAAAATAAAATTACAGTGTAGGGGTTATTATTTTCTCAAAGTGCACTTATGAAATTTTGAAATATAAAAAAATAAAAAAAAAGATTATGCCTTTTCTCTATAATTAACCTTTACACCAATATCGATCGTATATTTTCTCCATTGAAACTTGAACGCGAATATTAGAAATGCTATCCCGAAATCTACTGTGCCTACCTACATAGTCTTTATAGGGTATGTACGCATTTAGATAAAAATATCTTTAGCCTGACTCATCTGGACTACTGAATAGAATTTCCCATGGCAAGGGCATTAGGTACCAAATTTATTGCGTCAGACCTGACGTATATATTGATAGATGGACAGGTCTGTTTTATTTATTTATCCATAACCTCTAAGTTTGAGAACACAGTGGCAACACTGGGAAACAAAAGTCAACTTCACCGAATGCGCATTCTCTGCGGAATTAAAAGGAAATATTTACGTAAGAAATAGACAACATGTTTTGTAGATTAGTCATGCAAATAGATTGGTATTGTGTGCAATATCAAATCATTTGCAAAATTCCATTTTGCATAGTTCTTAAAGAAAATAAAATATTTGCTGCAATTTTAAAGATTCCTTCTCCTACAAAAAATATTCTAAAAGTAAAATAAATTACACGATTGCAAACACCTTCAAAACGTTGCATGTTAGAATATTCACCACTAAATTATGTCCTAAATTAGGCATGGAATAGAAACAAATAACGATTTTGTTACACGGATATACAAAAACACTTAAGAGAGAGAGAGAGAGAACCACGGCGATTAAGATTTATATGCCCTTCTTGGTCATTACACCGTGCATTTTGGCCATATGACTTCAAATGAGCACAGCAAAAACTATACATTGTAATGAATGTTAACCGATAGGAGTAGATAGGTTAGAGTATTGTAATTACAGATATGTACAAATATTTCATCAGCTGCCACTTAAACAAAGAAATTAATTTTTTTTAGCTTCTAAAACGTCACTAGAAAATGACAAAGTTGAAAACATTATAAAACTATTTTGACAACAACCCCTAAAAATGTACATGACAGCACACGCACAGGTGTCGTCGTACCATAGTGTTCATCTATTCAAACCTTAGTGATCACTAACGTTACGAGTGAGTAACCTCAACTTTACAAGTACATGTTTAAAGGGTTAATTCAAAATAAAATGTTAATTTTTTGGACTGTCAATTTTTGGTGAAGTTTTGAAAACTAAAAAATTAAACTGCTCGATCTAGTGGCGGTAGATTAACTATTTATGCCCTTTTTGTAATTATAACAATGTAATGTAGGTACTCCTATCAGTCAGAATTAATTACAATTTATAGTTTCTGCTGTGCTTATATGAAGTCTTATGGCCAAAATATGTCGTGTAATGACCTAGAAGGACACATATACGTTAATTGTGAAGAGGGAATTTTGAAAATGTATGGAATCAAAATATGTAGTGTAATGACATAGAGGACACATATACGTTAATTGTGAAGAAGGAGTTTTGAAAATGTATGGAATAGAGATAAAACAGACAGTGCCCCAATTATGTTTGCAAAACGGAAGGGTGATGGGGTAGGGCTAGACCTTCATGCTGTTAGCACATTAAAGTGAAACAGGTACCACTCATGTCAAAATGTTTACATCGTTCTTAAAATTAGGACAACGTGAAATTAGTTTGGACTGGTTTGAATGATATACTCCATCCCAGTTTGTCAAGGTATAATCGATTCAGCCTGTCCGTTCGTCCGTCACACTGACGCGTCCGGTTCATATTTCATGAACCGTTTGAAATATCCTTATAAAACTTGATATATATGTGTATTATGACCAGACGGTGTGTCGCATATAAAAGTTGGCTTGATGAAGTTAGTACCTTTGAGTTATCTCCCCGTTTTAATAAATGTCACTCAGATTAGATGATGTGTTGTGTATAAAAGTGGGCTATCAAATAAGTAATTTTTATATATATAACACAAGTTGTGTTTATTGTTAATATTTTCTAAACCGTTTGAGATATCTTAATGAAGCTTCACATGCATGTATATTATGACTCGGTTGTGTTTCGCATACAAAAATTGGATTTCGCAGATGATTTATCTGTAAGTACTTCTTGAATTATCTCCCCTTTACAAATTTGAATATTTTTATGTCACACATTCATGTACCACTAATAGCTCCTATTCATAAAAGTTGGTATGTATGTATATAGTATTGTTTTACGGCACCTCAGTATAAAAATGCCTATGTAGTGCCAACTCAAGGTATAGTTCGAAAACCTACAAGTTGGAATGCATTTGTATCATGACTAGATAGTATTTCATGTATAGATGTGAACTTTGTCAGATAATTACATTCATATTTCCGGAACCGAATTAAATGTTTTCATGAAACTCGATATGATTTTATATCGTGCCTTGATCGTGTGTTGCGTACATTAGTGGGCTTTGTTCAATAGTTAGTTTCAAAATATCTCCCTCTTGTAGGCAACAGTTTGTCATTCATATCTCTTGAATCGTTGAAGATATATTTATGAAATTTGGCATGCTTGTATGTCATAACTCATAGTGTGCCATGTATAAAAGTGACCTTGTTCAGCCTTTGTCAAATGGATACTTTCTAAGTTATCTCCCCCATTTTGGAAAATCATGTATCATTCATATCTACTGAACCAACTGATCTATCTTCATAAAACTTGGCATGCATGAGTACCACGATTAAATGGCGTGTCGCATGCAAAAATGGGCATTGTCGGATAGGTATTTGTCGGGAGGATGGGGTGTATTCCGAAGGCCCATTGCTAAAACTGTCCTAATGTGTATAGATAATAAGATCCTTGTATTAGCTCGAGTTCAGTTCCTCGTCATCTGCATTTTGGTTTGTGTGTCCTTTTCACTGTAAGTTGTTTAGATACCAAAACTGATGTTGTAAAGAAGAAAGACCTTTAGGCAAATGTAAACAATTAAATAGCTTCCAAAATTCGGTTTGTATATTAACAGCATCTGGAAATAAACGTCTCATTTTTATTTAAATCACCTACTAAATACCTCTGGTAGCAAAGCAGCTATCGACTTGTACAACAGCTAATGATATCCTGGTGAAAGAAGGTATACAAAATGAAGTAAGAAGTGAAGAGATGATCCATGTGCTACCTTGATTCATATTGTTTTAAGAAGTGCGAGAACAACAACTTATTTTACTCTCTCTCTCTCTCTCTCTCTCTCTCTCTCTCTCTCTCTCTCTCTCTCTCTCTCTCTCAGATACATTTTTTAAAAAATTGAAGTACTGTTGTAAGTCTAATATAATTCAGAGTACATATTGTAACAAACCTAGAGTGTGTGCTATTCGTATTTACGTCTCCGTTTATAGTTTTGCTAGATTTTAGTGATTTGTTTAATTAATTATGGGGAGTCGGTGTTGGGAAGATATTGCTCAAACCGAGAAATTAGCCAATCTCTAGGAGCAGACGTCATAATATACAGCATTCACGAGACTGTATGTTAGCATGGATTAGTTTGGTAAAATGGATCCATCCTAATTTCTTAAGATACGGAATTCTCGGGATATTCTACCATATAAGTGTTTGGTTATTTGACATAGTACTAATTCAGTGTATTGGGGGTTTCAGTCATGTTTTGTAGAACGTGGAGTGAAATACCGATCTACAGCTTTGAAAAGCGTACTGATAAATCAAACAAATGAGTAGCAAGGAAAACGATGCACATTTGAAATTAGAGTCTCATGAATGTGCGGTCGTTACATTAATATAGAAAATTATTTGTAGTATTAGCGCGTTTAAGAATCCTTCAGTTGACAACGAATGTTATCCCGCAGTCCTTTGAAATAGGAGAAACAAAAACCTCAAGGCAGCCTCTTGCAGGTGTTGTTTGTTTCTCTCGGTCGTTAGGTGCTCTATAACCCTTTGACTGTTACAATATAATCTACATGTAATCACACCCGACATGAAAAAAGCAGAGAATCTTCTGTATCCATGAGTGATCCTTTCACAACGTATGTTCTACTAAGGAAAACAAAGATTGTGTATCTTTAAACTTGGTATGGAATATGATTTTGAAAACAAATTACACTGTAGTTAAAAAAAAAACAGAAAAGACAAAAAGGTTTTATGATTGTTACTTCTTCAGGAGGTATAGTTCTGCTCCTAAAAACGAATACATTCATCCGTGCACTTCCACATTATTTTGCATTTGATTTTGTATCCTTTCCACTGTATACAAAATCTGCTTCGAATTAATAATGTCTGTTGTGGAAAAGAAAGAATGAAAGAAATAGAAACATAAACAATTAAATAGGTTTACAGAGTGTTGGGTACATATCATATGCACCCGGATGAAGGATACTCAGTTTTGTTAATTATGCACTTAATACCGATCGACCTGTATAACAACTAATGGCATGGTGTGACAAAGGTAGTCTTTTGAAAGGGTGTACGACACTTCATCGACAATTACTATAAAGGGTGTACGACACTTCATCGACAATTGCTATAAAGGGTGTACGACACTTCATCGACAACTGCTATAAAGGGTGTGCGACACTTCATCGACAACTGCTATAAAGGGTGTGCGACACTTCATCGACAATTGCTATAAAGGGTGTACGACACTTCATCGACAACTGATATAAAGGGTCTAAGAAACTTCATCGACAACTGATATAAAGGGTGTGCGATACTTCATCGACAACTGCTATAAAAGGTGTGCGACACTTCATCGACAACTGCTATAAAGGGTGTGCGACACTTCATGGACAACTGATATAAAGGGTGTACGACACTTCATGGACAACTGCTATAAAGGGTGTACGACACTACATTGACAACTGCTATAAAGGGTGTACGACACTTCATCGACAATTGCTATAAGGGGTGTACGACACTTCATCGACAACTGCTATAAACCTTCACCGTTATAGAAAGTATATAAATGACAATATGTAGCTAGATGATCTACTGGCTGCGAGTTCTTTTACGTATTTTAAAACTGCATTTTGGATGAAAATTTGTCGAGAAAGTGGCTTCAGGCGAAGTGTTGAAGTGAATCAATGATTCATATATGCTGACTAACTTTCCTATCGTTGTTTAAATACGCACATTTTATTAAACTTTGATACACAGTATTTTTGTCTTGTTGATATTTCTTGAATACTGGAACTAAGTTGTAGATAAAACGTCTCAGATATTTTGTCTAAAAATAACCATTACAAACTGTATCTGAATGTTGTACCTATTTTTTTGTATTCTAACTTTGTATTTTTTTTAAAGAAAATATTTTGCTTATTTTGTGAAATTTTTTTTCCGGGGGAGGGCGTTCTTCTAAAAACGAGCAGCATTATTGCGTAATGATATCCTTGTCATGATATACATACCTAGATGAGTATTGTTCAAAGCTGTTTGAAAACCTGATTTATACGTCTCTGTGTGATATTTAAACGTCTAACTTTAAAGGCCGCTGTTTTGGAAGACCACCGTCATAAAAAAAAAACCAGAGTTTTTAATGACCTGAACAGCTTCTTTATGAAACGTGATGACCTCTTGTGAGACAACCTGTCTTGGCAGATGACTTCTACCTGA